>PVIH01017491.1:0-41540 GCA_004025045.1 Sigmodon hispidus
TTTTTTTTTTTTTAAATGGTGCTTAAAGAGCCCATTCTTTGCAAGTCATCCATGTTGTTCCTTAGGCATTTTATCTTTGCTTAATTGTTAAAGAATGGTGGCTTGTTTCATGGTTTTTGTATTTGTGTCTAATGCACGTTTTAACATGATAGACGCAATGCATTGTGTAGCTACAGTTTTATGGAAAAAGTCAATCTTGTAGGAGTTGTTTTTCAGATCTTCAATAAATTTTTTTCTTTAAATTTAAAAAAAAAAAAAGCTTTTTCACATGTGATGTCTAAGTAATTTAATGATTATATTAATGAATTAGCCTTGTTTTTCTTATTAATATAACTCAGGGCTGAGGTAAAGATTAACTTAGATTTACCCTATAATACCTTACTACTCTGAAGTTCATGTGGCTAAACATATGGCTCAACACATAGGAGCATTTGCTGCCCATCCTCAGAGCCTGACTTTGATTTCCAAATACTCAAGCGATAGCTCACAACTGTCTGTAAAAACATGGAAAAAATGGAAGGAATAGCAATATTATATTTATTTTAAAATTGGATTTATTATTCAATATTGCCTGTTTTTCATTATTCTTTCATGAAAATATATCTACAATCAGGTAATAAAACAATACTATCTGATGTAATATTTCATGTAACCTTATTTAAGCATCAATAAGACAGCTTTGTTTTAAATGTCTGTTGCGCAAGGCTCTAACTTCATCTTATTTACCATATAAAAATGAAGAAATGTAGATCCTGCAAAGATGTCTTCTAATTTTTATGTTTGTGATGACCTTAAAACCTATAGCTACATTACACAAATGTACAACATTTTTAAACAAATCTCTTTGCCATTAAATTATTTATTATTGCTAAAAAATATTTCTTAGAAGGTAATAGTTAAAGATAATGGACCAAATAAAAAATTGGTGGGCATTTAAAGATGCATGTTACTTTAAATATGTACATATTTATAGCTCATCATGTTTTATTATCTAATAAAGAGTTGATTTGTGGTTATCATATTATTTCTCTTCCAGATAGATAAGAATATTTCTTTCAATACACAATGAAATATTTAACATTTTCTATTCTCTATTAAGCTATTTAACAGTAACCATGTTACAATGTTTTGACAAAACAACAAGCATTGGAAGTATACCATCTATTTTTAGACATATACTCAGGAGTCTCACATTTGAGAAACATGACTTCACATGTGTCCCTGAATAATTGATGATATGTAAGCAAAGGTGCATAACAAGCATTTTGAGGAAATTTATAAAAGAAATATAAAAACTAAAACCAAGAACAAAAATTTGCCACCCTTCAAATATTAAAAAATTATATTATTTAAACTTATACTGCAAGTGTTACAGCTTTAAATGAAAAGGTACTTGTCTGTTGGAAGTCAGGCTATGCCTACAGTTAAAAAAGGAAGCTATTGTGGTTATCTAAATCTGTGAGTAGAAAGGTATAACTGTTGGGAAGTGATGTGAGTTAAGATATGAAGGGTAATTATCCTAGATATCTACAGCTCTGAAAAGAAAGGTACCCTTACTTTCAGAAATCTGGTTATACATAAACCATATCAGAAAATATTCAGGATGCTTAGGGTTCTGGAAAATAATTCTGCCTCTCAGGGTCCAGGCTTAGATTGTCTTTTACAGGTAAAAACAAATTCTATATAATTATTGCCAATTAATACACTATTTTTCACCTGTTTTTGCTTGGGAAAATTTGTTTTTCTCTATTCTCTGGTCTACAGATGCCCCTGCCCAAACATCCAAGACTATAGACCTGTACATGTCAAGTATACATCTAAGAAAAAATTCTTTCATAAAATTTTTTAATTGTTTTCTGTGTATTAAATATATATTTCTTGCAGAGAATTTTAAATTAATTAAAAAGTAGAAATTGTTATACCAGTTGCTGACACATCCTTATGTAGCATGAATCCTAATTTGTATTATAAAAAAATTCCAGAGACAGATATTTAAAAATTGCTAATAGATCAGATGTAGAGGAACTAGAAACATTCAGTTATCAACACTTCAAATTCTCAGGTCACATTGGGCAAATTCTCACTCTCTTAATCTTCAGACTTAATAATTGAACTTAAACAATGCAGAAGACAGAGTGGAAGGGGCAACCTCCATCTCTTCCTTTCTTACAAACCTTTTTATACACAGGAACATCACTTACTGGTTTAAATATTTAATGTTAGTGCTAAGGGCCTGCTGTGTGCTTCCCAATTACTGGAAGCAGAACAAGGGTTTTCAAGTGTTGGCAATAAAGATTTATGCCACTGGGGCTGGAGAGATGGCTCAGTGGTTAAGAATACCATCTGCTCTTCCAGAGGACCCGGGTTCGATTCTCAGCACCCATATGGCAGCTAACAACTGTCTGTAGTTCCAGTTCCAGGTAAAACACCAAGGCAAATAAATAAAAAAAGTTTTTTTTAAAAAAAAGATTTATGCCACCAACACCTGGCTCTATTTGTCCTTTAACTCACTGATACCTTGATAAAATTTTGCATCTGCTTCCTAAATGTTAGAATTAAAGTGTGTCATTAATTTCTGAATTCTTTGGCTAACCCTGTGATTACATCTGTTCTTTGATCCTTAGGTAAACTTTATTTTTATAGCAATAGAGGGTTTTAACCTAAACTTCATTCTGGATAATTGTTGTACACTCAAGAGTGTCTGCCTCAGCCAGGAGTTGGAAAAGAGTGAATTAAAAGACCCGTAGACACAGGGTTTATAAAGGAATTCTTGGTGTAGATATTTTTAGTGAGGAAACTTCCAGTGTGAAGATTGATTAGGTATTTTAACCCTGATTTGCTTATGGTTTTAGGAGATAAATGTTGTCTTACTGGGTCTTCTGTGTTTTAGATCACCAATTTTAGAACCAGGGCATATTCCTTTTACTGGCTCTGATTCTTGGTCCAAAGTGTGGTTCTTTGGTGATGGCTTCAGAATCAGGGCACATTACTTTATGGTTACACATTTAGGGATAAAGTATTTTTTTCATTGGCTGAGATAGTAAATACAGAGAAGGCTTCTTTCACCAGGTCTAGGTTCAGAGAAAGAGTGTGTTATTTTGGCTGGCCACTTTTTTTCTGTATACAGTTTGCTTAGCCTAAAGAAAAATTTACACACTGCATTAAATAAACAATGAAGCATGAGACTCTAGCAGCCATTTTTATGAGATATAGGTGGCAATTTAGGATTAGAACATTGGTCCTCCAGGAGGCCAAGAAGTGATGAGTGATTTTCAGATTTGACTGGCTCTGAGATAGGCTCCTTTGCTACCTGTTGCTCTACTGATGCTGCCCCTAGCAATCATGTGTTTAACCCACATAATCTTCCTCTTATATTCATTAAAATATTTTAATTATTTTTCTATTTTCTCTAAAATTATAGCTGCTGGTCTGTACTTTGCTGGGAGTAGATACAGCCATGGTAGCATCCTGATGCCTTGTACCTGACAGAGCTCCTTTACACTTTCCAACCACTGATAATTTTATAGCACTCAAATTGTTTTGCCCAATCAGTCTCATATTCACTTTGCTTTACCCATAGATTCTACTGCTGCTTCTGGTATCCCAACTTGGTAGTTCTCTTAATCAGGTATTGAGACCCCATATCAGCTTATGGCTCTAGATACCACTTGTGAGAAAAGATTCTATGTTGGTAACTTGCTCCAGGGCATCTAGTTCTCAAATGGTTGCCTCTAGAGTTGGGGGCACTAAATGTTACCCAAAGGGCTCAGGCCTAGGGTTGCCTGACAGTCCCCATCACACTATCATTTTTACAGGGACTTGAGAACTTATATTTATAGGCCTTGATTGCCCTCATAGTCTTACAATAAAAGGAAACAAAAGCAGAGTTTCAGAAAGCTGTGGAACAGACATGGCTTCTGCCTCTTTTCATCTCTAAGTGTGCATAGGTGTTGAACAAACAATATGAAGTACCCTTGGGGAGCAAAGAGACCTGACGGTATAACCTGAGGATGCAGTATTGTCAAAGACACATGTCAAACCTGTTCTTGAAAACTATTGAGGTACATGCCAGAAGAGGAGTGGATGTCTATCACCCTGTCCTATGTCTAGAATAGCCAGAGGTTAGAGCGGCTGTTCCTGGGATACATTCTTCTTCTCCATTTCTTATGCTACATCCTTTTCAAGAGATGCAGAGACCAGAAGGCTTTGCCAAGATGTCATAACAGATAGCTGTGATCATGTTTTTTTTCGTAAAATATGCAGGTTCTTCTCCTCAACATATTAAAGCAAGGAAGACACCAAACTTCTCAGGCACCCATAAGGCAGCACTGCACACCAGAATAGAACCAGATAATAGCTTCTCTGTGGCAGAGGGCTCCATCACTTAATCATTTGTTTTTATATAACTGGAATAAACTGCCCTGTGTGATTACCATAGCAGATAATGTTATGACCTGACCCTGCTTATTTCTATATCAACTGGAATAAACCACTCTGTCTAGAGCAGAAGGTGCTGTCTCCTGACTCTGACTATTTCTATGCAAAATAAATAAAAATTCATCCTGTTTTTAACGCAATGTGTGCTGTCACCTGATTTTAGTTATTTCTATATAAACTGGAATACAAGGCCTGTGTTCCATAAACATCAGAGTGCACTGCCACCTGACCCTATTTATTTTATATAAACTGAAATAAACATTCCTCTGTCCACAGCAAATGTCACCAACAACTGACACTGATTATTTCTATATAAAGTGAAATAAACCATCCTATGTTCTCAGAAGAGGACACCATAACCTAAACTTGTATTTTTAATATTAACTGGAATAAACAGCTCTCTGTCACCTTTATTCCAGAGGATGTTGACACCTGATTTTCTTTATTTCTATATAAACTGGAATAAAACAACCTGTGTCCACAGCAGAGGGCGCCATCACCTATCCATGAGTATTTCTATATAAATTAGAAAACCCACTTTGTTTCCCCCCACATCAGATGGTTCTGTAATCTGACCTTTTTTATATTAACTGAAATACACTGTTTTTGTTCACAGCTGAGAGTCCAGTCACCTAACAATATTTCTTTTTATAAACTGGAATAAACTACACTGTGTTTACAACAGAGGGCAATGTAACCTCAAACTGTTTATATTTATATTAACTGGAATAAACCAGCCCATTGCAGAGGGTTCCACCACCTGAATCTAATTATTTCTATAAAACTTGGAATAAATCACCCTGTTTCCCCTCCACAGCAGAGGGCTCTAACATTTGACTCTGTTTATTTTTATATAAACTGGAGTTAGGTACCCTTTGTTTACAGCAAATTGTACCATTATCTGACCTTGTTCTTTTCTACATAAACAGGAATAAACCAACCTGTGTTCACAGCAGAGGGTGCCATGACATAAACCCAGTTGTTTCAAAATAAATTATAATAAACTGCACTATGTCCACATTAGAGGTTGCAGTCCTCTCACCCATGATATTTTATTCCTGTAACATTGAAAATCACTTAAATGATTATTGACCAGTATGTTGAAAACTCTGTGTTAGAAACAGTTTATTCTGATTTTTCTTGTGTTATATAATCCTTTGATCTTTAATCTAATTACACTGTACATAGTTACCCTGGTTATTTATTGTCACTGTGACACACACCTGAATTAATTGAGAAGATGGAGTCTGAAGGTAAAAAGATTTATAGGAAATGTGCCTGTGGGTTAGCCTGTGGTACAATTTCTTACTTGATAATTGGCAATTGAAAACCAAGCACCAGCCTGGCTGGTCAGAAATGGAAGGCCTTTGTGTTAATATTTTATGTGTTTTCTAACAAATAAAGCTTGTCCCACAATCTTATGACAGAGGATGCTCCAGAGTCAACCACCAAGTTTGAGCAGAGGTCACACATAATATGATCACTCAGGGAGGCTCAGATCCATTTGGGTCTATTAGTTCAAGGCCACACAGAGCCAGGCAGTGGTGGCCCCAGTCATTAATTCCAGCACTTGGAATTATAGATCTTTAATGCCCACACTAGTAAGGTCAAGACAGAACATGGTACAGCTGTGCAGAGAAAAAAAATACAAGGTTGAAGGAGATGAAGAGACTCCAGAGACACAAGAGAGACTCCAGAGAGAATTCAGAGACACCAGAAAGATACTAGAAACACCAGTGACACCAGAGAGATTTCAGAGATACCAAAGAGAATCCAGAGAGATATCAAAAACATAAGAGTCAACAGAGAGATACTAGACAGAATTCAAAGACACCAGAGAGATGACAGAGACACAAGAGAGACTTTAGAGACACCAGAGAGAATCCAGAGAGATACCATAGACAACAGAGAGATGTCAGAAACACAAGAGACAACAGAGAGATTCTAGAAGGACTCAAGAGATACCAAAAGATGTTAGAGACACTAAAGAGGATCCAGACAGACAATAGAGATACCAGAATGATGTCAGAAAGACAAAAGCCAACAGAGAGAATCTAGAGAGATTTTAGAAGCACCAGAGAAATGTCATGGATACCAGAGAGACTTCACAGGTACTTTTGAAATATTAGAGACAACAGAGAAATATTAAAGATACCAGAGAGACTGCAGAGACACCAGAAGGATGCCAGAGGTACCAAAGGAAATCCAGAAGCACCAGAAATAGCAGACAGATGTCAGAAACACAAGAGCCAACAGAAACCCTAGAGAGACTCCAGAAACAGAAGACAGATGCCAGAGACATCAGTGAGACTCCAGAGGTACTTTACAAGCATCAGAGACACCAGAGAGATGCCTGAAACACAAGAACCAACAGAAAGACTTCAGAGATTGCAAACACATCAGAGAATGCCAGAGACATGAAAGAGATTCCAGTGAGATATCAGTTTAAAATTTAAAATTAACAGATTTTAATAGATTTAAAATGCTGTTCTGAGAAAAGGCACCAAATAAGAAAGATTTTAAAACTAAATCTAATATTTGAAGGTAAAACTTATGAACAAACATTGTTTTATGGCTTTCTCTCTAGTCTAGTCACTGTCTCATGCTCAAGTATCTCTCTTTTCAAGTCCAAGCCAACTTGCTCAGAATATTTCCACCTCAGTGAATAATAGTTTCCACAGCAATCAAAATCAATGCAATATTTTATATATAGGAATCAGATTTTCTAATTTAGGCACAGCCTCAATTGGTATTCTCTAGGATTAGTCTAGGCTTTGTGACTTTGTCAACAGAGACCAACAAGGAAAAAAGACAGTAATACAAAAATTTAAAGACCCAAAGCCAATAGATTAACTATAGTAATTACTTCAAAAGCAGTAAATCAAACATGAAGATAGCAACAACTTGAAGATACAAGTATTCCCAAAATGGGAGGGGGCATGAGTCTAGGATCAAGAAAAAAGGTAAACTTTTTCCAAAAAAATTTGCCAAATCCAGAAAAGTAAAGTAGACAGACCGTGATGACTGCAAGATAATATCAGGAGAAACAAAAAATATTGTCAGTAGAAATAGTAACAGATGTTTTGGAGTGAGGTCTAAAAATTTTGGGCAAGTTCTACAATAAACTAAAAACCATTGGGAGACATTCACTTTTCTCCAGAACAATTATCATTAAATTTGGTTATCCAAAACAAATTGATCTGCTCTGAAACTATATAAATAGAAAAAATAAGAAATGTAATCACTAGCTCTTGTTTATATATTTATGTGCATAGATATATTACAGTAATAATAGCAAAAGAAAAACAGTTTAAGATAGAGTAAGTTAGAGGATGTAACAAACTCTCTTTGTACTAGGAAACAGTTTCAAAATTATGACACCAAGATATTTTATTAAGTATTATGAATGCTAACACAGCACAAATATAGAATTCAGGAAAATGTACAACTATAATGAAGGCCATTTCCATGTCATGCAGAAAATTGTATGAAACCACCAAAAGATTAAATCTTTTAGCATAGACAAATTATGAGCTTTAGGAAAACACGTAATACTATTATAATGCTAAGTATTCATAAAATTGAACTGACATAAAATAACTTACCAATGTAACCACAGATCAATGGACATCTAATTTCCCAACTTAGATAGTTTGAAATAAAGCAGATTGTGGTTGACATAGTAATAAATATCTAGCCAAACTTTAAAGAATAACTGACTGAGAATGATTAGACTTGAAGCAACATTTATAGCTCAATTTCCTCATAAGTCTCAGGGTTTATTGTGGAAGATATGGCAGTAAGAGCATAAATTGCAAAGGTATAATATGTTCTCTCAGATCAGATCCCCTAAGACTCATACATAGCTCTGAAACAGCACAGCTAAAGCCTATCTTTCTGTTGAATATAACTCTTGTGAATTTTACACACTATCACTTCTATCCCCATTTCCATCAAAATTTGACTGCAGCCCAGTTACCAACACCAGCAGGAATTCTCAGTAAACATATCAAAAAAGCAGGCTATTAAATCAATAAATACAAAACTATCATATGCTGAAGTAATCAGAAAGAGAAAACAAAGAATAACAAACCCACACAACTTAGAAAAAAAACACATGATAACACCTAGACAAATAATTATTGTAAATCTGTATTCCTAGATAACAATATAAATAAAAAAATACAGAAAAATAAAATAGGCTGTAGTGGTGCACACTATAATCCCAGGATTTAAATGGCAGAGGTTGGTGGATCTCTGAATTTTTATGCCAGTCAGGTATACAATTTAAGTTACAGGATAGCAATTATTACACAGGACAACCTGTCTTCAGAAACTGAAAAAATGAAACAGTGAATTACAGCCAGCTTAATATGTCTTCTTCAGAACCTAGCCATCCTAGCAAACACAGCATAATCTAAATATTCCAAACTGACTAAAACAGAAGTAACTGACCTTAACACCAACTATTATGAAGATTATAGCAGTATTTAAATAGTAAATTAGTGAAATTAAAGAAAGTAAGAAAAACACAAACAATTGGAGAAACAGAATAAGCCTCTATGTAAAGCCAAAAAGAAAAGTTGGAGATAAATAAATGTGGTCAAAACATAAAATGAAAATCAAACCAAGAAAAAAATTAAAGTGAAGGAATTGTTGAAATCAAAAGTATAGGTATATAAACAGAAACTAAAAGCAAGTTTCACCAAAATATTAGAAATAAAAAATAATCTCAGGTATTGAAGATGATTTGGAATTACTGGATATTTTGGCCAAAAAAATAATTAAATCACTCCAAATATTACTGAAATAAAAATCCAAAAATAATAAAGAAAAGAAGAAAAAGAAGAAACTTGGGTAAAAGGCACAAAGATTACATTCAAGAAAATAATAGGAAAAAAAAGTCCCTAAACTAAAAGAGAAAAGGTCTTTTCAAGTAAAAGAAGTATACAGAACACCAAATACATTGAAAGAAAAACAAAAAATGCTTTCAGTACCTCATAGTCAGAACATTAAAAATTTAGAAAAATCTAGGAATATTAATAGCTGTAAGGAAATAACACCATGAAATAAATAACAGCAGACCTACTGTAATTACCTTTGCATTTTAGTGGAGAATCCACTAAAACATAGAAAGTTTCAGAATTTAAATGAAGTTAAGGTTTGTATTGGCTACTTAAGAGCCTGTCTCAAAAAAAAATAAACAATAGGAATAATGTCAAACAAAGACAAGGTCAACCAGATTTTTTATGATGGGGGCATAAACACAGGGAAGAGAAAAACTGCTCAGCAATGAACAGAATTGGTTAATTTTCTTAGGGACCTACATTTAATTTCTACATTCCATGAGTTTCCACAAAGATGTTAAAGTTATACATAATCTCAGTTGAAAGGAAACAGACATTTACTTCTGACCTCTGTAGGTGGAAAGCACACATATATTTATACAAAGTACAAACATAGAAAGATACAAAGAGTAGATCAACTCTTTTAATGAGTAATTTTATAATAAAAATTGAGGTAACAATGTTTTTCTTTACAAAGATATAAAGAGGTAGTAGTTTAAAAAATAAACACTGAGATTGCATAAATAAATTTACTAGGCTGAAAGTAGAAAATAATGTTAAAAATCTCCCTAAAAGAAACACATTTTAGATTTAAAGCCAGAGTCAAAGAAACAATTTTTATTCTTTATCAACTGAGCACCAAACCATCAAATCCTAAGCATTGCACTCTAACAATATCTGAGTTTTTAAGCTCAGGGATTAAAATCTAATTAAATTTCATATGTAAAATCTCCCTAGAAATCTTCTGCACCTTAGAAGTCCAATATCAGCCCTGGAACTGTACAGTTGGCAGCTACCTTTTTTTTTTTTTTTTTTTTGCCTTAGTAGAGAACTGTTTTCTCCAAAATATATTTATTAAATGAGTTTTGGGTGCAGACCTTCATTTATTAGAGCAGATGAGAAACTGCCTGGAGAAGTGGAGCAGAAAAGCACTGGAATATTTTTTATGGTAGACTCCCTTGAAGCACTAGAATAGACTGCTACATTTCTGCAGTGAATCCCCACACCCTTTTGTCTGAAAGTTTATTAGATTAAAAAAAGTCTCTCTACTGTCTGGATCTTTTACTATTTACCCAAATGTCTACCTTCGGGTTTTTAATCATAATATCAATTATAATTAATGCTACTGAAGTAAACTTTCAAATCTGAGAAGACTTGAAAGACTTTCATTGTCCCAACTTGAGAAAAACTATTATAATTCTTCACTCCATCAAGAAGTTGTTAATGTCTCATACACCCTTCACTGTTCATATAGAATGAGCCACCATAGGGCTCATAGGTATGATAGGAGTTGTGGTTTCTCGAAGTATTGACTAATCTAGTTCCATGCTCACTTGACCAACTAAAAATTTTAGCTCCTACAGTGTCATTAAATACTGCAATTATTCAGGGAAATTGCTTTTTCCCTCCTCCCATTTTCTGATCCTTCCTGTAGGGTGCCATCCAAGGAATAAACACGAATGCAGATAATATAGTAAAATACAATTTTTGTCAAGTCTAAGTATGAGCTGGAAAACATAAATTAATCTCCAGGTGAGGTGTGCACAGCTGCAGAGCTGACCACAACATGCAAATGAATGCTGGGAAGACTTAAACCTTGTTGGATATATTAAATTAATTGCAGTTTTTACTTGCTCTATCCTTTCCTTGCAGGTGCTTTTTCTCATTTCCTGTCCATGAAACTTTTATCTACTATTTTCTTTCTTTTTTTAGTTCAAGTAGATTTTCTTGAAGTTTAGTATATCCATCTGGCCTGTTAGTAATGTATTCTTACTTTGTTATATAATTTCATTTTAGGTGTCCTCAGTCACTAGAATATATTGTAAATACAGAATCACCAAGTAAAATTGCTGGAGAAACTAAATATTCTAAATCTGTATCTTGTACATTTGTGTACCTATATAGCATTTACCAGGTTAAAAGAGAGGCTAGAGAAAATAGTGGGTTATTTTCTTAACATTTTTACATCTTTCTGGAATTGTCACAGAATAAAACTTAAATTATACCTATGGACATATGGAAAGTTATCCACAAAATGCAGATAATCACCCTCATATTGGAAAGACTTTGTGGACAACTTTGGAGAGAACCTGAGAAGAAATATTGTGGGATCCATGTACTAGAGACATGAATATCTTCCAGGAAGATCTATGAAATGTTATTAGGGGTGGTTTATGGAACAACATCAAGGAATGTACATGCATGTACATGCTGTGGTATAGATTTGCTATGTCAGAAAAACTTATTATACATTTAATTCAGGCTGTATATACCAGCTTATTTAAAGTGAACTTTAAATAACTAAATAGTGGTAGCAGTCTCAGCATTTATCAATGGGCAGAGGATAAAAACATATTTCCATATGTGCAGAATATGCCTTTAATTCCAGTATCCTATATATTGCCTGCAGCACAATGTTATAAAACACTTTCTCTATTAAGACTCTCTTAATTTAGATGGCTCTAACTTGTGTCAAATAAACACAAAACTAGCCAACACAACCACAGAAGTGGATAATATCTTACAGCAATTTTGGTAAATTTTGTTGTTTTCCTCAGTGCATATAAAATTTGGTTACAAATTTGGTAATCACAATATAATAGCATTATCCTTAAACAAAGTAAGCTCACTAAAATAGAAGTGTGTTACAGAGACTGCAAGATGGCTTGAGAGAAAAAAATCACTGGCCCATGAACCTGCAGTCCTGAGTTTCATTCCTAAAATTCACATGATGAAAGAAAAAAAGATTTTGATAGAGTTCTCCTTTACCCTTCACAGTCACATAGCTTAAGCAAAATTGTGAACACACATAGAGAGAATAAATAATAAATTAATGTAAACAAAGTATGCTATAACTAAAAATTATAATGATGACAGATATGGCATGTCATGTTTTTTAATGTAGTACTCAGAAGCCTTAGGCAACCTAGACTACATAGTGAGTTCCAAAATAACCTGTGATACATAGCAAGTTCATGACTCAAGAAAAAGTGATAGGGATCACTGGGTATCACACATCTGTGCATTATGGTTTCTGGAGGCTAGGGCAGTAAGAGGCTAAGATTGAGGCCAATATGTGCTACAGGGAAAACTTAGCTTAAATGGACTATCACAGTGTTTAGCATTGTGTATCTATTTACTAGGGGTATAGTTTTATTTTGATTTTTATTTCTGCTGTCTGATGCAAGTGTGGCTAATAGTTGGGTATCTGAGGAAGCTATTTAAAATAACTCAACAGTTAACATTTTTATGTCCAGTCTATAGGACACAAGCACAACATGAGCCTCCCAGCACCTCTCAGTGTTGTGCAAATTCCAGGCCATCAGAGAAGAATTCTTCAGACAAGTATCTACTGTCCCAAATTTATTGGACCCTGCCCTAAACAAACTGATTATACTGAAACCTCAGAACCACCATAAGACACAGAATAAATCAGTTCTATTTGGTCCAGAATCTTATTGAAAAAATGCTCATGAATTACACGCACAGCCAAAACAAACTGGACCAAGAATTGTGACCTGAAACACAGGCAATGCTTGCATTAATTTAAAAAAAAAACAAAAACAAGAAAACATGAGTAGACATCAGTGCCAAAATACATAGATTGGAATAAAATGTAATATGTCTTCACCAGAAAACAGCAGTTTGGCAGTGACACCACCTGAATATTATAATGTTGCAAAAGGTAAAGAAGACCATTTTCAAAAATATCTTTAAAAAAGATAATAGAGGTCTTTAATGTAAAACTACAAATTCCCTTAGAAAAATTGAAGAGAAAAATAATATACAACAATAAATACCCACAAAAGCAAAAATTAAGAAAAAGTATCAAAAGTTGAATGAACAATTTCAAAACACAGAAATTGAAATAGAAATTAAAAGTAAAATACAAACTGAGGGAATGAGCAATAAAATATCTGAGTAAACAATCATGAACTGCAAATACAAGAATAAACAATGGAATGAAACAGACAAGAGACAATCTTTCCATGAAATATAGAATAGAGACTATAGTTGTCAGTAGAAAAAACTCACTAAAGCAAAAAATGCCTTAACACAAACATCCACAAAATCAGGAGGCCAATAAAAAGACCACACTTAAGAATAATAAGTATTGATTAAAAAAAAAGAACACCAGGCAAAGAAAATATAATCAACAAAATCAAAGAAGAAAATTTCCCAATCAAAGTAAATGTCAAGATAAAAGAAGCTTACAGAACACCAATATGCTGGATCTCCCAGAAAAGTTCACTTCCCAAATAATAATCAAACCACTAGATATACTCAATAAAAATAGTAATATTAAGAGCTGCACAGGACAAAGGCTGAGTAAGGTATAAAGGCATACCCATCAGAATAGTTCTCAACAGGCCCATTAGAGTAAATGATAATTTCTCAATGGCGACTCTGCTTGGACAGTTCTTTTGCAGACAATAATATACTATGGACATCAGCCAAGACAATTATATCAAACAAAACTCCCAATCAATGTATATGGATTAAATAAGATGTTACATGACAAAATGATATATAAACAATACTTATATACAAATTCAACCCTACAGAAACCAGTAGAAGAAAAATCTCATCCTAAGGAAAATAGATATACCCACAGAAACACAAAACATAGATTGTCAAAAGCAGCCAAAGGCTCCACACATTCCACAAAAAACAACAGGATTTAACAATGACTGGACATTAATATGCCTTGATATAATAGACCCAATTTTCTTATATAAAGACACAGGCTAATAGAATGGATAAAATGCAGGATCAATTCCTCAGTCACATACAGGAAACACATCTCAACTTCAAAGATCTCAGAGGACAAGGTTTGAAAAAGACATTCTGATAAAATAGATTTAAGAAGGAAGCTAAGTTAGATATCCTAGTATTTAACAAAACAGACTTTAAAATATAATCACAAGTATTTGAGAAAGATATTTTGTTTTAAAAGTTAATTGATAGTAAAAATCAGAAATAGCCAAAGTTTGCTCATGTCATACAATCATCCTCACTTTTTTCTAGTTTAAAAAGAATTGTTTTGAACATTAGTCATTTTAGGAATAAAATCTTTAGACAAAGTACTGGTTTAAATTAAAATAATCCTCAAAATAAAAATTACATACCACTATGTTTCAGAAGTTTTAGGAATGGACATATACAGTAAGAATTATTTATTACCAGAATCTTATAGTTTACACACAAACTATACATGAATGGGGGCTTGGGTTGCATCTTATCTAATTGCTGGAGTGATTAACATACAATAATTTTATCCACAACATATGTAATAGCTGTGATAGTAGTACACACTTGTAATCCCTGAAGTATTTGAAAATAGAATAAAAATCAGAAGTTCAATGAGTAAAATGAGGTCAAGGTCAGTATAAGCTACTAAAAATTCTGTCATAAAAAACTAAAGAAACAATAGCAATTATGTCAAGCAGAAAAAATATCAAACAGATTTTCTATGATGGGGCAAAAACTGAGGAACTGGAGAAAATTCACATCAAGTAAGAGCACTGATTCCTTTTCCAGGGGACCTAGGTTTAATTTCCAGCATCCGTATACAAACTTACAACAAACTTTATTTCTAGTTGCAGAGATTCTGACACCCAATTCTGACCACCATAGGTAACATAAATTCAAGTGGTATTTAAACATTTGCATAGGAAAAAGTCAAATAAAAAATCTAAAATAAAAGCTACTATCTTTCATTAAGAAACATTTTAGGAAAATTAAGAATCAGAAGTAGATACATAATGTTTTGGTATTTAAACACAGAGGCAAGAGTACAAAAACATCTGGCAGAATTGCATTTTGAGTTTCACTTAGCTGAACTAAAGCCAAGGAAAACCTTGGATTCTGGCTATTCTTAATATTTTGCTCTTTTCATTCTCAACTCAGTGCACATATATGTACAGCAAACATGAAAGAGGTCTTAATGACAGACAAGCTGGCTAAGAAGGTCTAGGGCTATGATACTGCCTGATATAACACATCCTGTATCAGAGGTGAAGACAAACATACTTTTGAACTGCAGGAAACCTTTATTTCTTAATTTGTGCATATCTGTATCTTCTTGGAACATTGTAACTATTTTAAAATGTAATGATAGCTTCACCTAAACACAATGTCTTCTTACTTTCATTTCTTGAATTTAAGCAATCTGACCTCAAAAATCCTAACTTGTAAGAACAGAAAATAAAATTTCCTTCTACATGATTGACTGCTTGAAGTAAGAGCAAAATTTGTTATCACAATTTTACATTTGACACAATTTATAAACATTAATTTAGACATATATTTTGGGAGAAAATAATTTAAATATAAATGTTGAATTACTAGGTACACACAAGTAATCTCAGGTTTTGGAAGGTAGCAGGAATGTCCGATGTGCAAGATAGCATGATCAACATTGATGAACTTTAGCAAAATTACTCAGCAAAACTTATTCACATATACTCATTAATTTATTAATTAATAATTCAAAAACAGCAAATATGCTAAAACATTTTTGTCTTTGTAATTGAAACAAAGACACTTTCTCACATGCAATCTCAATGCTATCCACAAGAAAAGTTTGTTATTTAACAAGGAAATATAAATAAAAAAGCCTTAAAATCTAAGAAGCAAAGTCATCTAGCAACACAATTTACCTGCTTTGAGAAAACATTGAATGAAATAAAATCTAATACAAAAGATTTATTAAGTGAACTGATTGATCTATTTACTAAAATCATACTAAAAAGTATTTTTAAGTCTCAAACAAGTATTCAAAAAGGGAGCTGCTCAATGGTAGAGCAATAAAGATAAAATTGTCTAGATAAATGGGAAATTTAATACATGCAAATAATCATAAATCTAAAGTCAAATTAACTCTTCAAAAAAAGGTGAGGAATAATAATGATTTAAAATCATTTTGCATTAATATGGGGCAGAGAGGACAAAAACCTAACATAAATTACATGGCCAATATTAAAAAAATTAAATTATTGAACTCCGGAAAAAAATAGAATCTCTATGCAAAATGAAAAAAACCATCAACATTTTCACATTTTATATGCTTATGTCAAAAGCTGGATAATGGCTTATGTGGGAATAAGAGTTTCAAGACAAGACTATTTTCAGGTGAATATGGATTTCAAAGCTAACTCGGCCTAGTAAAGACCAGTTCACAAAGTATAAAAATTTGGTGTATTTTTTTTTTAATTTTTTTTATGTGAACTGGTATTTTGCCTGCATGTATAACTGCATAAGGGTGTCATATCTAGAATTACAGACAGTTGTTAACTGCCATATGGAAGCTAGGAATTGAACACAGGTTTTCAGGAAGAACAATTAGTGTTCACAACCACTGAGCCATCTCTCCAGCCCTGTGGTGCAAATTTCTTAGCCCACATATGTTATTCTACTTTACCAAATTAGAATCAACATTGGCATTTGGTTGTCATATAAAAAAAGAGTTCATGTGAGTGTAGAAGAATACACTATTATCTCAGTACTCTGGAATCAGGGCAACCAGACCTCTAAGCTTGAAGCAAGGCTGTTATTCTCAGCAATGCCAGACCCACAAAAGTTACATACTGAGAGGTAAAAACTACAAACAAAATCAGAACAAAATGTATGTTAAAGTTCTTTATTAGTTAAGCCTTAAAAATTTTTAGAAATTTCAGTATCTTTTATCAATCCACTTTTAAATTTGATTAATGATTGTTTCCCTATTACCATAGGAACAGTTTTCCCCTACTTTCCTTACTACCATTCCCTCTTACTGTAGCCCATCCCTATCTCATTTACACCTCAGAGAGCAAGGTCAACCACGTGGACTCAAACAAAGGCTGCCATATTGAATTAAGGTAGGACAAGCTAATTTACTACTTGATTGAGTCTGAGCAAAGTATTCTTCCATTGAGAATGGGCACCAAATACTCAACTTATGCACTAAGAATGTATACTGATTCCACTGCCAGAATAACCACAATCTATTCAAACCACTAAACAACTCTCACTCACTTTAAGAGGATTTGTTTCAGTCTCATTCACATTCCATAACTGTTAGTCCAGTGTTCTTGAAATACCTGTAGCTAAGGTCACCTGTTTCTATAGATTTTCCTATTATGAACTTGACAATGTTTTACACATTTTGACCCTCTTCAGAACCTAGACACCAGGAGCTCAGCATGGTACTTAGTTGTAGATTTCTGAATCTGCTTCCATCATTTACATTTATAGACTTATATGGTACTGATAAAGATTCAAAGAATTATTTTAAGAAAGTAATAGTAAATGCAAAGTCTCATACATGTTTTTCTCCATTTGGGTAAATTCTAACAAGTATCATACTTTGGAAATGTTCAGTTTATGACCACCATAAAAAGACTAGTTTTTTGAGGTCAGAACTCCTAAGAACATGCTATTATATCATATACATTAAAAACGACAATTATAAAAAAATCCATACCTAGGTAAATTTTTTCAAACCACATCCTAAGTGTTCTTAAAATATTGCTATTGTTTCTGTGTATGTGTGTGTGTTTTTGTGTACTAGTGTGTGTTTTAGTGGGGTATGGGGTTTATGTGGTGTGTCTCTTTGTATTTTTGTTTGTGTTTGTGTGTATCTTTAAGTTCATATATATTTCTACTTGTGTTTGTATGTCTTCAAGCTTGAATAGTATGTGCTTATTTGTAAGGGATGTATGTTCTTATGTTTAGGTTGTCTGTATATTTGTGTGAGAGAAATGTATGCATGATATGGGTCTTTTTGATAATGAGTCCTCTTACATGCTAGACTTCATGAAAAGGGGTCTTAGTCATGACCAAAGGACAAGACTTGGTTTTCTCTACCATGTGGTTTGATGAACAAGCTTTTTACACTTGTATAGCAATGTGCTTTGACCTGATTTGTCACTCCAGATCTCACTAGTACAATTAGTGGTTACAATTATCCAAATTCACTGTATCTACTAATCTATGCAGTTGTTAATACTAGCTTAAAACTTTTCTAATGCTGAACATTAGATGCTTTGGCACAGAATGAAATTGACAACTTAACATGTATAAATATTATAATATGGTTTCTTAGTGTAGGCAGATAATAAAGAACACTAACACTTAAAAAATAGTGGATACATGCACTTGAAAATAAAGTGTGAAAATTCCACATAATGGCAAGTTATGTTTCTCATTCTGTAAATCTTTCCAGAATTGTCAATTAAAAATACCAGAGAGTTTCAATAACCATGTGGGAGAAGATTTCCTGACTCTCCCTGATATTTGTAGGACATGCTACACTGTTTCTTGCACCTCATCATTTGTTTTATCATTTGTAGATAGCTGAACTTACTCAAATTGTGGTTTCACAGAATAATCACGTTCTTTGCTCCACTTTCAGGCAGGGCACTCACAGTACACTCCACAAACCTCTGGTCCCAGTTTCTCTCCAAAGCCAAGCCTGAAGCAAGCAAGAGGAAAGACCCTGTAACACTTACAGGCAGGTTGACTCACAAGGCTAAATGACTTAAAAATCCTTTGGGACAAGATCACCTCCCATAGGGTTGCCTTGTACTTAAAGACATAGTGCAATGGTTTATAGCCCAGCCTTTTCTCCCAGACAATAACCATTTCTAGAACAGCAAGAATATGCATTTCCATGGTTGTCCTTGACCCTAATACCAGACACTGCTATTTTTGCACTCTATAAACACTTTAATTGTTTCTCACCCTATCTTCTATCCCAGAAAAAGACCTTCTCTAGATCAGCAGGAACAAGCATTTAAATACCACTTGTTTTTGGCTTTTATATAGGACACTGTTATCTTTCTGCACTCTTATCTAGAACACACTGTGACCAGCTAGCTTAAACAGATCACTATACTCTGTGAAGTGTGCTAATTCAGGTAAGTGTTTATGTATACTTTTGTGCTTACCATGTTTACTTATATTTTCTTTCATGTGTTTGGTATATTCTTTTGTAAATGGGCCCTTGGGACATCTGAGTATTATTTTGTAAATGTGCACAAAATTTGAAAATACTGGCACATAATCTAATTAGACTCTCTGAAGTTGCAAAGGCTGTAGAAGTGAGAAAAGTCCTCTTTGCTTGGTTTTAATTTGATTTGGGAGGCCCTAACCTCAGTTTTAGTTTGTCTGCCTGTGCCAAGATATCTGCTTGTTCTGTTTGGAGTCTGGTATGTTATAATTCTTATTGTCCTTTTCCTTATTCAAAAAACTGACAGTAGCCACAGACTAAGTAATCTTACCCAAGTGTTCCCTAGCTCTCTGACAAGCAGGACAGGCTGTGGTGAATATTTTCACATGGTGGGAGAACACAGCCAGCCAGGTGGGGACTCTTGAGTGCCTACTAGTTTGGCAATGAAGCAGGCTATAGTCACTTTCTAACCCAGACATGTCACATTTGAGGCTGGATCCCCACAAAGGAGACCACATTAATCAGATTTTGCAGCATTGTGCAGGCAGGAATAGAGTGGGACATTATGAAGCTCAGAGCTTTTCTAATTCTGGGCTAATTGGGACCAAAGCTTGTGGAGAATTTGCCATAAAATTAAGACCTTTGGAGTACCCTACAGTCTCCCTTTCAAGGAGACAGGCCATGAACAAAGTCACATTGATGACTTGGTGCACTTGATACATGCAAAGACAAAACTAGTCTTCAAGGCTGCAGAGCTGAATACTCTGGCAATTGATAAAAACTTCCATGCCACCAGGGTCTTTGCCTGATATTCTCAAACATGGCTAGAGTCACTTCTTTTCTTCAGGTAGGCTTGCTCAGGCACCTTCTTTACCAGGGTTCTTGCTGCCACAAATGCCTTAAACCCTTTCCACACTAAACCTTTTCTAAAAAGCAGGCTTTATTTCCACAGGGGAAAAAAACTAAAGTTTGGTTTATTTAGATACAATGGGTTATAGATCTATGCCATTATTTTGAGGGATTCATTACAAATTACTATTGGTTTGGAAAAAAGAAAACTTACTGCTAGTTTTAAATGCTTCATATTGGTACAGTGTTGATGCAAATTTGAAGATAAAATTTTCTTGTTCAAAATATATATGGGTTAGGGTTAGGGTATATATATATATATATATAGCCTGCCACTAGTATGTGCAAACAAGATTAAAGATGAATCTTTTACTTTGTTTAATTTTTATTTTTCGAATTCCTGGTAAATTTAAGACTAGATTATCATTGTACATCTAGAACATATTGTGTATATCAGGCTAGGTTTAAATTCAGAAAGTCAAACTGCTTTTGCCTGCTAAATGCTGAGATTAAAGTTATGCACAAACAGCAAGAAAATGAAAGTTGGTATCACCTCAAATAATCAAGATTAAAAATGGTTCTTAAATTCTAAAACATTTATAAAAATTCCTAAAAGGTGTACCCAACTCTCATTTCAGAGATATTTCTTTTGACTTCCAAGAATAGTCATTTAAAAAGATGAAAGAAATGAGAAAAATTTCATACTTGAATTAAAAAAGTAAAGTATGGGATTTGTTTTCGAAAACAAATGGAATGTGACTAGAAGGGGCAGGAGGGGGAAGGGAGCTTGAACAAGGGTATACTCTGATAAAAACATGACAACATTCATAATAAAAAAAAGAAAAGTAAATTATGGAATTTGTTTTTAAAACAATGGTTTTTACTAGCAAAAAAAAAAGCATGTGAACTTTACTTAGAGAGCCTGAAATCCTTTATGCAGTATTCTGCCTATTTCTAAGCATTCTAAGTTAAGAAATCATTTCTGAACATTACCACAATGTAAAAGCAGAGACATTCATAGACATTCTTACTCAAAGTCATACAAAAAATATAGAAATTATAAATATGATCAAAATAAATTTTGGGGACATATTTATTCTAAACTACAGTGATTAGTTAAAAATCAGGTAAATTACACTGTGATAAAGATTGCTTTGAAGCCTCTATGTCCTATCAATCTGGATGTTCAACACAGAAGATAACTGTTCAAATGTTAGAATATTCAGAAACACTAATAGAAAACACAAATACACAAATCTTTAAGAATAAGTTTCCTAACAGCACTGAACACTCTGCTCACAGATGAACACTTAAGAAGAGCCTTATTAACCTATAAAGCTGCTTTTGCCTATGAGAAGGGTAGCATAGGGAAACATCATTGATGCTTTCACTCAAGAACAAAAAGAATTTACTTTAACTAGACCTGGCTTGTGGTCTGTCTCAGCACTGTGAAAACTTGATTATATTCTTTTCCTTACCTAAAAAGATTAGTTAAATGCTGTTTGTCTGTACATTTTTGTGTACAGTGCATTCAGAGCTCAGAAAAAGGCAGGAGATAACTAATTACTTGCTGGTATTATATCAAATGGTTAGCTACAATGTGCATTCTTGGAAGGGAAACTGAGTTCTCAGTAAAACCTTAAAGTCCCCTTAATTACAGAGGCATCAATGTAGCCCTTCTTTAGTTAAAATTTATTTAAATAAATTGGAAATCATAAGTACCATACCACTTTTACCTTTTACCTCTTGATTCCATCCTATTTCAAATTCCTATCAACATCTACATTGTTAAGTATGGGTGATACAACCAGATGTGTTCATTTTTGATGGTGTACATGTATGGATAATTGGCTGATGACATTATAATGACTAAACAATTTGACTACTCATCCCTACCTGAGGCTAGTAGTTCAAATAAAAGATGATTTCTCTTATGAATCAGCATCACATGTCTAATATTGACAAGGATGCTTTGAAAATGAAACATAAAAAAACCTTAAAAACCAAGATATAAAGTAATTGAATAGCCCAAATTCCGTACAGTGAGAAAATTCACAGATAAAGTGATATCTCATACAAAGGAATTATAAAATAAACAACTTGATCTATTTGCAGAAATTATATCAAAGAAAAAATTTAAAATATCAAACAATTATTTCTAAGAATCAAAGCAACTCAATGGTACAGATACCATATAACATGAGCAGTGCCTGAGTTTTACTGCAAGACGAAAATTACCTAGAATGGTGGGAAATCTAAGATATGCAAAAATCATGAATCTAAAAGCTTTTTAAAGAAAGTCTCAGCAACAATGAGTCTTTAAAACAAATTTGAGTACACATGATCCAAAATACACAATAATAAACTAAAACACTGAATTAAATATAATCTGGCCAAACTATACTTTTCTCAAGAATAAAACTAGAAATTTATGGCAAACTAGACCACAGGGATACATGTGATCCTGTCATACCTCAATGAGTAGCTTGTTAACTTTCCCTGTTTGATATAAATTTGTACGTAGTGGCAGGCTGTATATGAGAAGTAGATCTTTATTATGGTTTGGAGCTAAATGTCTGTGAGGTTCTTGCCAATAAAATCTATTGACAGGCTGTTTTGTACACACATATTTCTGTGGTGTTTCAGAAGGAGTCATGCCTCAGTTAAATTTTATTTTGTGAGACTTAATATCTCCATAGCATTGGTAAATCCTGTATATCAAAAATTTTATTTTTTTATATTATACCATAATATTTGCATGCTACCTAATATACGAAATGCCTAAAAACATCCACAAAATAAACTATAAATAAATTTTACATAAAAAGTTTAAATGAAAAATGTTAAATTTGGGCTTGAGAGATGGCTCAGAGGTTAAGAGCACTGACTGTTCTTCCAGAGGTCCTGAGTTCAATTCCCAGCACCACATGGTGGCTCACAACCATCTATAATAACATCTGGTGCCCTCTTCTGTATACATAATATATATATAAATAAATAAATAAATAAATAAATAGAAAAAAAAGAAAAATGCTAAATTTCTAGTAAGTAATAAAGAAACTAGGCCTCTTCTTCATGTGTGGCACACAGGTTTCCAAAAGCATGTTAAAGTAGATTTCAAAATTGTTTCTACACTTTAAAAAAGTGTAGAAAACTCCCTGTTCTCAATTTTGTTGGAAGATTTAAGCCACAAATCAAAGTTATTCAGAGGAACGTCATAGAGGCAGGGATTTAAAAAAAAAGTTTCACATTCCTGGCAGGGGCTTGCTCAGTTCTAGGAGAGAATGAGCAAAGCACTAAGGACACCTGTATGATCCAAACCTTAGGCAGTAAAAACCTGCCAGCCATGCCATGCAGGTGGAGTCCAGGAATGTGAAGCTGTAAAAAGTCCCTAAACATGAGTTCATTCACAGCACAGCTCTAGCCTTGACACTAAGTAAGCCTGCCTCATGGTCTTTCCCATAAAAAGCTTGTGCAACTTGGGATGCTCAGCTCTTCCCTGCACTACACTAATGGAGTGCAAGTGCAGTGTGGAGAACAAGTTCCCAGCTTAGGTTATATCTTCCTGACAATAAACCTTGTTGTAGCATTTCAGACATCTTTCTTCAGTGGTCTCTCTGGGTGATTGAGATTTAGGCATTACACTTTCCAAACTGGCATACTACTTTCAATGGGTGCACAAAATAAAACAGGTAAAAGTTGAAATAAAGGTGTTTCTACACACAGCTCCTTAGCAAAATTTTAGGAATAGGTTTCATGATAGCAATATTCAGAGGCATTTTTTTGTTGGAGAAAGTTTCAAAGACACCAGGAGGCCTGGAAGAAGAGAAATTCTGGCTTCAGGATCTGACCAAGATCTGGGAAAGAGCAACCATACTAGCTTCCACATGATACCATGTGCTTGTTCCTAATTATGAACACCAGACCCTCACTCACCATGACCTGGTTTCCCAGCTCAGTCATGTTCTCTGCTCAGCTCCCCACAGCAGCAAAAACTACACACCACACCAAATTACTGGTGCAAGCTCCTCTTCAAAGTAAAACCTGAAACAAAAAAAAAGTGAGGACTTTGTATCAATTACTTCTGACTCCTTGGTCTACTAAAAAGTGCTGATTGGCCAATGAGGCTTTGACACCTGACATTTGCTGAAACTAAACTTAAAGACACAGCCTGACCTTGAATTTCATCCCAGATAGAAACATTTTTACAGATCAGCAGAGATATGCATATCAATAGCCAATAGCACTAGGTCCTGACTCCATTAGCTGATCAGGCTATTTGCATTCCAAAGGCACTTTCCCCTTTTGTTCTGGATACAATGTGAGGAGCTTTCTTTTATAGTCCACTATATTATGCAGGGTGGGGTAAATTTCTGTCACATGGGAGGAGAGCCCAGAATAGCTAAAGAAAGATAAAAACACACCAAAGAAATGCCTCTGTCAAATTCACTTTGCTGTATAAGTTCTTAACAACA
This sequence comes from Sigmodon hispidus, assembly GCA_004025045.1. Lineage (NCBI taxonomy): Eukaryota > Metazoa > Chordata > Mammalia > Rodentia > Cricetidae > Sigmodon > Sigmodon hispidus. Next base: position 24,762 of record PVIH01017491.1, read on the forward strand.
TTTTCATTTAAAAACCTTTTTTTCTATAACCCCTACTCCTTTCCATTGCTCAATCTCACTCACTCCATCACCAATTCCTTGGGCACTGAATTTAAAGGTGAGGCAGTTCAGTCTGGCATATTTTATTGAGGTAGGTCCAATTCCTTTTTCCAGTATCAAGGCTGAGTAAGATGCTTGTTTGTAATAAACGAGCTATGTAATACCAGTTCATGTACCAGAAATAAACTCTCATACTACTCCAAGAGGCTCCCTAAAATTCACATGGTGTTCAGCTGTAATTTTATTCAGAGAGTCTAATTTCCTTTCATGAAAGCTTCTCAGCAATTATTTTAAGTCAGTGAGCTTCCAATAGCTGGGGTTAACCTGATGATCCTTATTCCTTTGCTCATGTACATCTCTGTTCCCTCTTTAGCTGAACCAAGAGCTCTACCCCATGCTTACTTAAGGATCTCTGCTTTGGCTGTCATTCATTGCTGGATGAAGTTTGTATAATGACAATTATGGTGGTTATTCATTTGATTATAAATGTCCTATTTAGGCACTGTAAAGAGCATAAAATGGAAGTCCTTTTGGACAAGTTCAGGCTAGCCTGAGTGACATAATGTGTGAAGACATAAATAGAGGTCCAGAGGGGAGCAAAGATAAGCAGAAGGTCACCCTCCTAGCACTCCACCCGAGCCACTCTGGCTATCAGGAGTTACAGAGTGAAAGGCCTGGTGAGTGAGATAGATAGATAAGTGAGGAGGATTACCTCACCCAGTTGCTAGGGTGATGCGGCCTGACCACCGAATTAGCATATTAAGGGGGAGCAGACCCTAAGCCGCTGAGTTTCGACCGGAGCTTCCCGGCTGAAGTGAAGGGAACTCCAGCCAGCCCTCAGAAGCTAACACCTGGAAACTCTGAGGAGGCTCTGCAGTCAAACTCCCTCCGATCCTGGTCATCTCCCAGGATGCTGAAGGACCAGACCCTATATCCTAGGCAAGGGGAAAACAGAGCTCCAAGCAAATTGCCGCCTGAACCAGCGACTGAGGCCTGACTACACATCCCCGTGGGGCATTGACAGAAAGTATGGACATAACGGCGAGAAAAAGGTCGTATGATTATATTAATGTATGATTATATTAATGTGTGATCATATTAATGTGTGATTAATGTGTTTGATGTGGATCATGTATTCTGAATAAGCATCAGTAAAAGGTTATTGAACCGCCATTGAGTGTCTGGGCTTTCTGTCCAATTCGTCTCCAGCTGACCACTGGGGAAATGCCCGGGATTTTGCTCGTGACAGGCACCCTCACTATTATTGCTTAGACATCTTGTGAATTTTAGAATGCTTTCTTAGCAGGAGGTTTCTTTTTAACCCCCAAATGGCTTCCTCTATCAAGATATTTAATTCTTAGTTCTTTCTCTCTGTTGCTTCTTCCACTCAAACACCTCATTCTCTCGTGATCTTTTCTCATGGCTCTCCAGAGTTATCTCTGGAGAGATACTCTCTTTGTTCATCTTTTCATTAAAAAACTTTATTTTCCAAAATAATAATATAAAATAGTGAAAATATGTAACTATTCAATTATGCAGAATAAACAGTGTTGAGATCAAATGAATAGCAAAAGACTATTTTTCTCTTTAGAAGAAAGTTTTTAGAAGTTTTGGCATGTACTTAAAACCATATAAGTAACTCAGACTCCTGGTTTAAAGAACTAGGAGGCTGTTGTTCAACTTTCCATTGTTAAACAGCTAATGTTGAACTAACTGAACCAGAGCCCATGAGTCATTCTAATAAGTAAACTCTCTAAACACATACAGAGATTTATTCAATCAGTTCTGATGGAGCAAGAACCTTTACTAATATTGCTATGTTTTTATTCATTTGTGCACTGATTTAATAAACAATACTGTTCATAAAAACCATTCTTCCTTGCTCCATTTCTTCCTAGGAATTGCACTTATGTAAGGATTATAGTTTTTATTATTGCTAAATTCTCTAGAAATTAAAATCTCTTTCAAAAAATAGTGCTAAAACATATAATGACTATACATACTTAGTATTTTGCATCAGCAAGATCATTAAAAAATGGTGCAGTACCCTGAGTTCTAGGGCTTGACCCAGGCATTCAGTTCAGGTATCCAGCAGAGCACCCCCCCCATGAGAGCAAGGAACTAAAGTCTAAAAGTCTGTCCCAGGAAACAGAGTGACCCAGCTGATAGCTGTGATCAACTCAGATAGGACATAATGGTCTGGTCAAACCTGTGATTAAAATACCAGAAGTTCGAAGCAGAATAGCTGTGACCAACACCAGGTTGTAAAAGCCCCTTAACCAGCTGATCTTAAGGCAACCCCATGACAACTGTGAGCAACCTTACAATTATAGTGTGACCTTTAAAGTGACCAATCATGTATTGCCCCTGTTGCTATGGTGATTTTATGGTCTTAGCCTTTAAAAGAGATATATGATTGCCCCTACCTTGCTACTGCCTTGCTTTCCGAGGGAGTGAGGTAGCCCATCTGCAGATATAATAAACCTCATGTTATTTTATATCAACAGCCTAGAGTCTGGGCTCTTGGGCCCCGTCTTCCCGAGGATAGTACCCTGAGTCTGGGGTCTATCAATGGATATATAAATTTATGATGCCTTGTTATTAGAGTAAAAGGGCCAGTGAAAAAAAAATACAACCTAAACAGGAAAAAAAACCAAAAAAAAAAAAACCCCAAAATATCCACCTAAATTAACACACTTTGGTCTGAAAACCAGAACTAAAGAAACACTTTCTATCATTTCCCAGTTAAGCACACAATCAACTCATCCTTGAGCATAAATTCCAGACAATATGTAAGTTATTCAAGCTCAGGGATTGTAATCTGACCAATTTCAGCCTTGAAAATATCCTGCCTAGAAAGTTTCTGCCCCTTAGAAGCCCTAAATCAGGAAGCTTGAAAGATAGCTCAGAGGTTAAGAGCACTGACTGTTCTTCTAGAGGTCCGGAGTTAAATTCTTTGAAAACATATGGTGGCTAAAAATGATCTGTAATGATATTTGGTACCCTCTTCTGTACACTATATATATAATAAATAAATATTTTCAAAATAGAAGCACACTAAAAGGCCTGGGCCTGCTCAATTGGCAGTTACCCTTTTTCGCCCTCGCAGAGGCAACAATTCTTCTGAATTCTTCTCTCCAAAATAAATTTATCAAATATGTTTTGAGTGGAGATCTTCATTCACTAGAGCAAATGAGAAACTGCCTAGGGGAGTGCAGCATGGAAACCAAGGACACCTCTGCTGGCAAATTCCTATAAAGCACCAGAGAAGAGTACTACATTTAAGCAGTGAAGCCACACTCCCTTGGATTTGAACATTTATTAGATATAAAAATTCCCTTGAGTGGATGGCTCTTTCATGTATTTTTTAGCATTTGCCTTGATATCTCACTCCTGGTTTTAAATATTAACACCACTTTTAATTTGTGCTATTGAGATCAACTTTCAAATTCTAGAAGACTAGCCAGACATCATTTTTCCAACTTCAGGAAAACAATTATAATCCTTCCATTCAACCAAAAAGTGAGAAAATTCTCATCTACTTCAGTATATCCAGCCATTCACTAGACAGCATTCACTGTTCATATAGAATGAGACACCATATGGCAATGTACTAAGAGTTGGGGTCTCTGGAAATTCTGATCAATCTAGTTTTATACTCACCTGAAAACTGAAAATTTCATCTACTACAGTGTCACTAAACACTACATGTATTCAGGGAAATTGGTTGTTCCCTCCTCCCATGTTTGGCTCAACACTGAAGTGTGCCAATGCATGAAGGAGTCCATGAAGGCAGGTGATATAGTAAAGAACTTTTTTATCTATTCTAATCATGAACTAGAAAAGATGGATCAGTCTCCAGCTGATGTGTGCAATGCTGCATACCTGACAAGATTATGCAAATGGTGCTGTGAAGACTAAAGCCTGGCTGGCTGTATTCAAATTAATTGCAGTTTCTACTTGCTCTGGCTTTTCCAGGTGTTTGTTCTCAGTACATGTTAATAAACCTTTTAGCTGCTATTTTCTTAAATTTTTTACATCCTTCTGAAATTGTCAGAGAGTAAAACTAAAATGGAAGCAATGGACATATTGAAAGGTGTGAACACACTACAGAAAAATCGCCCACATATTGCATGTACTATGTGATCAACTGTGAAGAGAAGATGAGAAGCATAGTGAGTTCCATGTACTAAAGATACAAACATCTTCCAGTAAGATTTATAAAGTGTCATTTAGGAAGGTTTACAGAACAAAATCAAGAAAGTCTCAAGGATGCACATTCTGTGATGTAGCTTTACTATGTCAAAATAAAATTGTATCATATATTTAATCCAGACTGTATATACCAGCTTTTTCAAAGTGACCTTTAAATAATTAAACAGCAAATATATTCTCAGCATTTATCAATGGTAATATAAATACAACAGAATTTTGAGATGTGAAGAATTGGTACATGTTCTTTAATTGCAGTATCCAATATCATACATGCAAACCAATATTATAAAAACATCATTTTTATTAAGACTCTCTTCTTTTAGATGAGCCAAGCTTTTGTAAAATTGTTAAAAGTAGTCACCACAACCACAGAATGGCATAACATCTTACAGCAAGTTTTGTGAATTTTGTGTTTTCCACAATGCATATAAAACTGTGTTTATAGTTTTGCTAAGTATAATATAATAAAATTATGCAGTTACAATTTATTTAAATATAGAAAATTATAAATATTATATCAATTTTATTTTTCATCTCTTTATTCCATTCCATCCCAAATCCCTATCAACTTCTACCATGTTAAATATGGGTGAATATGTATGTGTATATATGTCTATATACATATATATGATATATAAATACAATCTAATGTGTCCATTTCTGATGATGTACATATATGGATAATTGGCTGACCACATTGTAATGACTAACAAGTAGAGAACTCATTCCTTCCTGAAACTACTCATTCAAATAAATGTTAATTTTACATTTGAATTGGCATCACATGTCTTGTGGTGACAAGGCTGACTTGAAAAGAAAACATAATCAAGAACAGAAAACTTACAATGGAAATTATGTTACCTGGAAAGAGCAAAGAATATTCTTTCAGAGCATCCAACTTCCATTTCTAGTATATATAGAAGCTCACTACTAAATTTAGTTCTTGGATTAGTAGGATTAATAGTTCAGACCCCATCTCCTGGTTTCCTGGTCACCATAAGGAGACTTGGACAATCAACATTATATTTCCAGAGGCAGGAAGATCAGATTAAGTTTTAAAGCCTGTGGTATATAACCTACACCACACACACACACACACACACACACACACACACACACACACACACACACATACAAGTGAAAATAAAACAAAACTGAATAGCTTAATTAGAAACAGAGAATTGGGACAGTGCACTACCTTTTAATGTTATTTCAATAGTCTTCCTATAGAACTGTGTTCGCATATAAATATGGCTAAGTATAGGAGCATATGCCATTAATTCTCATCATTAAACTGAACATATCATAGCCAAAATCTTGTCCAGTAACCTGAAGTCTTGTTTGGGAGCTGGATGTTATCAGACAAAATAATTATAAAAAACAACATGAACAGCAACAATCTCTTAACAAATTGACAGGATACACAAGAGATCAGTCCCCAACAGGGCCTGAAGGCACAATGAAGTGACATGAAAAAGTTGCCCAAAAGCCTATTGTTTCTAATCCTGTTAAAATGCCTTCTCCTGCCAAAACCTCATGTGGAATTTGCTATTACTGGTTAACTGAGGAAAAAATTACAAGGTCAAGGTATTATAGTGAATTGTAGGCATTATCACTATGACTTACAAGCCTGGCCTCTTGGACAGCAAAGATCTGATAATCACCTATGGCCTAGGGGAAAAAGTTTCTGGGGCATGGCTGGAGATCTATTTTAAGATACAGGTGCATATACACAAAGCTACAACTCTCTTATGCTCTTGGGTGGAGTACCTGACCTGCTGAGTGAAGCCTCAGGGAACCAATCCAGCCTTTTGAGGAACTGTATTACTGCTTAATCCCAAATGTATCAATTATTGGTCTCTTTGAATTCTTTAATAATAACCTATCTTTATCAATTGCCTGTGATTATTATTATTAACAATTATTATAGGATTATGTAATAGTATGAAGCATCTAGATAGACTCACAGAAAGATCAAAGATAGATAGGTAGACAGATACATATACAGCTAGATATACAGAGAAAAGAAAGAGTGAATGAGAAGAGACAGAGAAGCAGAGAAAGAGATTCATCACATTAGTTCTGTGAATCTAGAAAACACTGACTAATGTACTGGGAATTTTAGTCAATTATAATACCATAACTTAAATCTTAATTTTTTAATTTGAACTCCAACTACACATCTGAAAGACTTTATGCAAATCCCTCAGTAGCACATTATATTCATTTTGAGAAAATAACCTTTGCTAATGTAAAAAGCTGAGGAATATGAAAAACAGTAAAGCATAATTATCAATGAATTGCTCATAAAAAATTTTTAAAACCATATGAGCCATTAAATACATTGCAAAAGTTGGTTATTTGTGTTGATCAAGTTGATAGATACTTGCAATGTAATTAAAAGCTACTACTTATTTATTTGTTTATCTTTGTCACTATTAGTTCAAACCTAGTAAAATTTAGTAACTAAATAAATTAATATTTAATATAAAAACATCATCAAAGCTTGAATTATCAGTGAAGATGAATATAAAATTTTTGGAGTTCTAAATTGAGCATTTCAAATTGTATTTAAAGACTGAATGATGAGACTCAAGAGATGTGCCAACACTGAAAAGCACTGACTTTTCACTCAGAAGACACATGTATAATTCTCAGCAACCAAATGGTGGCTCTCAAATGTCTGTTATCTATTCTTCTAGAAGACCTGAAGCTCTCAAACAATCACTTATGCAGGTAAAACACTAATGCAAATAAAGATAACAATGTATAAATTTAAAGTATTGAATAAAATTTGACAACTATTTCTTAATGGAAATATTTTACTCTAGTATCAGGTTGACTTAATAAATTTCCCAGAGGTATATATGTATTTTCTAGCTGTTAAATCTGAAGATACAAAATTGGAATGCTGTATGTTTAAAGGTGGTAAATAATGAGATAAGCTTTCACAAAGCAATATGGACAAAAAAGTTTTTTGGTTTTTTTAAAGTGAATGTATTAATAAAAAATCATTTTATTATGAAAATGTAAAGTAATTTAGACTTCCCAAAAACACAATCTCTACAAAATTATCTCACACAAAAAAAGGATGTTATTTAATGAGTATTGACTGTCATTTGCTTTTGTTTCATGTCTGAAATACTTGGTGCTTTAGAAATTTTAGTGTGTGCTAAAACTTGTAAGTTTTTTTTCTCTTAGGAGTCCAGCTCAAAATAAATACACTTTTTTCAATTATGAGTGCCCAACATTAGGACACCTTATTTAAGACCAGAATTTATAACTTAAATTACATATTTGACATAGGGAAATGGTAACACCCCTTGTGTGCCTCAGAACAGCTTGACCACACAACTGCCCTGACAGGATTAATGAAAGACAGACAGAAACTAGACTCTCACTGGCAGAATCTGGTACCAGGAAAGGTTCAGGGAGTCTGTAAGCAGGCACAATTGAGGGAGGAAACAGCACCTAAAGAATAACAGGTAACATTCTCCTCCTGGGAAAGGAACAGATAGTCTCTAGATAGACATGCTGATCAGCTGATATAGGGGAACAACAGTTGCTCAATTTTGAAACATCACTAGAGTTCAAAGCATTTAACAAATTTATAGCAGGTAACCTGAAGATCAACTGGGACCAATCCCAGAAGAGTAACCCAGAATCTCTGAAGCCACTAAAGCCTTCCCCTCAATAAAAACCCTTGCCTCATGTTTTTCATGGTTGCTCTTACTCCACCACTGTGTCAGACAGAGTAACCAAAGCTAGCTTGTCACTAAACAGACATTCTTTGCTGTTGCACACATCTATAACCCTAGCATTTGGAAGGTAGAAGAATCACCCTAGCATTAGATGAGCTTCATCTACATAAATTTCAAGAAATCTGTCCAGCAAAACTAGCTTAAATACATCCATAAATTATAAATGTAAAAGTAAGTATAAGTTAGGTAAAATATTTCTAGGTTTTAAAGCTGAACGACACTTCTTTATACAAAGTCTCAGTACAGTCCACAAAACATCATGAATATTATTTAAAGACAAAATACATAAAACAAAAAGACCCTTAAAAACTAAGAAGTAGGAGGCTGGAGAGATGGCTCAGAGGTTAAGAGCACCCACATGGCAGCTAACAACTGTCTGTAGTTCCAGTTCCAGGCAAACACCAAGGCAAATAAATAAATAAATAAATAGATAAATAAATAAATAAATAAGTGTTTAAAAAAAAAACTAAGAAGTAAACTATTCAAAGAGACCCATTATCTTATTGTGTGTATCTTATTGTGTGCAAATCCACAGACAAAGTAAAAATTAATGCAAAAGAACTACAAAAAAGGATTTATCTACCTAATAAAAGGATATTAAAGAAAGATATTTTAAAATATCAAACAAGTATTTCTGAGAATAGAAGCAATGTAATGGTAGAGAAACACCACAGCATGAGCTATTCCTGAAATTAATTACATGATGAAAATTACCTAAATGATAGAAAGCCTAAGATATGCAAAAATTATAAATTTAAAAGTGAATAAGTTTTTAACAGAAAATCTGAGTAATAATGACGCATTAGATAAAATTTCAGAATACATATTCCAAAAGTTACCAAAAAATGAGTAAAAATGCACCAATTTAAATGAAAACTATCTGGCACAATTATAATTTTTTCAAGAATAAAACAAGAACTTTATGGCACACCAGTCTTTAAGAATGCCTGTGATTATGTCATACCACAATGAGTAGTTTGCTAACATCCCCTATTTGATATAGATTTGTGCCTAATGGAAGGGTGTAAATCAGAAGTACTTTGTAACAGTTTGGAGACAAACGGGTAAACAATCCTGTGTAAATCCTACCAATAAAATTACTAACAGGCCTGCTTACACACACTTAACTCTGTGGTGTTTTAGAAGCAGTCTTTGCTTAGTTAAATTTTATTTTGTGAGATTTAATATCTCTTTAGCATTGGTAAATCCTGTATATCAACAATTTTATTTTTATACATCATACCTTTTTAGTTAAGTGTTTAGTTAGTTTAGTTAAGTGTTACTAGAACATAAGATGCCTTTAAAACCTTCACAAAATTAACTATAAATGAATCTTAAAAGTTAAGTTGGAATGCAAAATGTCAAATTTCTACAAGGTGCTAGAGAATCTAGACTTCTTGATATTTGGCAACAAGCTTTTCAAAAGTTGACTAGAAATATGTTTCTAAAAACAGCTCCCTTCTCTCAATTCTATGGGCAGGTTTAATCCACAAATCAATGTTGTGTAGAGGCTTGGCCTAGGGCCAGGAAGTTTTAAGGACCACTTGGGACCTCAGACAATCAGGGATCTGGTTGTAGGTTTACACCCAGATTTCAGAAAAACTGCCACACTAGCTTCTGCACCTCAGTAGCTGGTTAACCCCATCTTTTGATAGTAGCCCTTCACTCACCATGTTGTGGTTTCCTAGCTTGGCAATGTACTCAGTTCAGCTCCATGAGGAAGCACAAACACACAAACCTCTGGCACCAGTTTCTCCACAAAACCCAGCCTAAATCTTGCAACAGAAAGAGCCCACCAACAATTCTGATTGACAAGTAACATGAAGGGCCAGATTGACCAGTGAGGACTGAGTGACAAGATCACCTCCCAGAGGATTGCACTGTTCTTAAAAACACAGTAAAGAGGTCATTGACCTGACCTTCCTCCACAGAAAAATACCTTTTATTCTAGAGCACCATAGATATGCATTTCAATAGCAAATGTTTCTGATTCTAAGGGAAAACACTACTGTTTTCCTGCACTCCATATGCACTTCCAAATCTCTAACTAGCATTTACAGCCCACTACAATTTGTTAGGTGGTTTGTATCCAGTAACATTTCTATTATTAGTTTTAAGTTTTCTGTTTGCCCTGTGTTTACTTTTGTGTTTCTATGTTTACTTTAATTTTCTGTGTTTTTATTTTGAATTTTTTTTTTTTTTTGGTAAATTGATGTTTGGTTCTTCTCACTATTTTTTTTTTTTGTAAATGAGACCTAAATTTGTAAATGTTTGAAAACGGCCTAGTTCAACCTGCAGAAGCTCCACAGGCAGGGAAACTAAGACACATATATTTTGCTTGATTTGGAAGCTGGCATCTCAGTTGTGGTTTTGACTGATGGCACCAGAATATCTATTTGTTCCATTTGTGGTTTTAAATATTATGATTCTGTTTTGGTTTTTTGTGACTTATGCGATTAACAGTTTTGTACAGACATAGAGTAACTTTTACTCCCAAATGTTCCCTAGCTTTGCAAAGAAACACAGGCAGCAGTGGTAACCTCTGAAAAACAGAAGATTACCTGTATGTTTATTCCACAAAATCAAAATGGAAGATATGAGATAATTTTGAATTAGAGAAGTTTGCAAACAAGCAGGCTGAGAATAGAACAAGAGTCATTAGAAATATGATCCAGAGGGCTGAGGGAATCTGCAAGGCTACCCACCGCCACCTTGAACTGAACAAGCCAACATCTGCAGGGGTCTCTGAAGGACAGACTCAGACTCCGCCCAGAGGTGAGGAGGAGTCATCAGGCCCAAACACCTATATCCCAGCCTGGGAAGGAGAGTTGAGCTCCCATAGCTTCCGGTTCCACTCCTGGACCAAGTGCTGTCTGCAGAGTCACAGGCAATCTCTTGGTCTTAAAGTTCATTAGATGTAAGAAGTCTCTCTAGTGCCAGTCTCTTTTATGTATTTTTCAGCATTTACTGTAATGTCTACCTATAGATTTTTTTTTACTAATACCAATTATTATTTGTAATACTGAAGTCAAATTTCAAATTCCAGAAGACTCATCAACATTCATTATCAAACTTGAGGAAAACAATTATAATTTTTTTCTCCAACCAAGAAGTGAGTAAAGTCTTATGCCCTTCAGTATATCGAGCCCTTCATTAGTCACCTTCCCCTGTTTATACAGGATGAGACACCACATGACAGTGTATTAGGAGTTGGAGCCTCTGGAAGTCCTGGTCAATCTAGTTTCATGCTCACCTCAAGACTGGAAATTTGATTCTAAATAATATATGTCTTCTAACTTAGAAGTGTGCTACAGAGGCTGCAAGATGGCTCAGCAGCTGAAACAACTGGCCCCTGAATCTGAAGCCCTGAATTTCATCCCTATAATCCTCATAGTAAAAGAAGCAAAACATTTTCTGAGAAGTTTTTTTTTACTTCCACACTCACATGGACATATCAAGCATGCATCCAAATGAAAAAAAATAAATGATAAATTAACATAAAAAGTATGCTACAGTTAAAAAAATTGTTGATGATGACAGGTATAGTATCCCATGCTTATAACTGAAGCATGTACAAGACTGAGGTAACCTAGATTACATAGTGAGTTCTAAGGCAGCCTAGGTTACATAGCAAGACGTTGACTCAAAAAAAATGCCAGGACCATAAAGAGTCACACATCTGTGCATTTTGAATACAGGAGGCTGGGGTTGTAAGAGGCTAAATTAAATTCAATATTTGCAACAATGATGAATTGCCTTAAATAAACTATTCCGGCCCTCAGCAGAGTGTATCATTTTGTTGGGGTATAGTCCTATTTTGGTTTTCATAGCTATTGTCTTATACAGGGGTTGCTATACATTTGGGATCTGTGGCAGCTATATCAAATAACACAATAGGGATTTCAATGTCCAGTCTCTTGAATTTAGACACAAGGAGCACAACGTATGGCACCCAGCCCCATTCAGTGCTGTACAAACTGCAGGCTATCAGGGAAGACTTCTACTAACAGGCATCTACAGTAACATTTTGTTAGACTGAGCAATATACAAGTCACACACCCTGCCTTAAACTAACCCAAGATACTGAGATCACAGAGCCAACTTGAGACACAAAATCTGTCAGCTCTGATTGGACCAGGAACTCAGAATAGACCCAAAAGTGTTCCCTGAATGACAAACACAGTCAGAGAAGATCATACTTAGAAAAATGCCCTGAAACACAGATACTGCTTGCACCAATTGGGGAAAAATTGATAGACATCAATGAAAGAATATATACAATAATATAAAGAGTAATATATCACCACTGAACAACTGTAAAACCTGAACATCATAATGTACAAAAGTATGAAAAATATCATGTTAAAAATAGTGTAAGGAAGATAATAAAGTTCTTTAAAGTAATACTAAAAATTTCCATAGGAATATTGAAGAAAAAATTATAAAAATCAATAAATCCATTTAAAAAAGCAAAGACAAGAAAAGAAGCCATCAAGAGTTGAATAAAATACTTTAAGACTTCAAAATTGACATAGAAGCTATGAGGAAGACACAAACTGAGGAAATGCTTAAAAATAGAATACCTGAGAAAACAAACAAAAACAATTGTCAAGTATAACCAACAGAATGAAAGAGTTGAGACAGAGAATCTCTGGCATGAAAAATACAATGGAGAATATAGTGTTGTCAGTAGAAAATTAAACAACAAATGAAAAACGTCATAACACAAAACATCCAGGAAATCTGGAAAACCATGGCAAGACCACATCTAACAATAATAAGTCTAGAAAAAATAATAGCAGCTGAAAACCACAGAAAATATTTTCCACAAAATCTGAAATAAAACCTTTTTCAATCTAAAGAAGTAAATAAATACAAAGGTGCAAAAAGCTTACAGACAACCAACAGGCTGGAGCTTCCAGAAAAGCTCACTTACCAAGTAATAATTCAACCACTAAATATAGTAAATAAAGAGTAATATTAAGAGCTGCAAAGAACAAAAGTCAAGTAACTTATGAACACAAACCCATCAGAGTAACCCTTGATTTCTCAATGGAGACTCTGAAGGCCAGATGTTATTGGAAAGTTGATATGCAGACTCTGAAACACTATGGATGCTAGCCTAGCCATATATATTATACCAAGGAAAATTCCCAATTGCCATAGATGGAAGAAACAAAATATTACATGAAAAATTCACACTTAAACAATTCTTATACACAAACTTTACCATATAGAAACCATGAAGAGAAAAATTCCATGCTAAGAAGGTTAGATACACACCCACATGACACAAAAATTAAATTATCCCACACCAGCAAAACCTCATGAAGAAAAACACACAGATTTCCTCAAAATCCAAAAGGAAGTAACAAAAACTGTTCATAAATGTCTCTTAATATAGTGGACTCAATTCTCCTTTATAAAGAAACAGACTAAGAGAATGGATAAAAAAGGAAAGATCAATCTTCTCTCACATAGAGGAAATACACCTCAACTTCAAACACACACACTACCCCAAAGGAGAAGGTTTGGAAAAGATATTCTAATTAAATAAATTTAAGAAGCATACTGGTGTAGATATCCTAATATCTAACAAAACAAACTTTAAACTGAAATTAAAATTAATTGGAAAGAACAATTTTTAAAAGTTAATTTATTACATAAAAGAGAAGTAGCTAAAGTTTGCACATGTAGTACTAGCAATTCTACTTTTTTCTTATTTTAAAAACTCTCATTAAGGGGCTGGAGAGATGGCTCAGCGGTTAAGAGCACTGTCTGCTCTTCCAGAGGTCCCGGGTTCGATTCCCAGCACCCACATGGCAGCTAACAACTGTCTGTAGTTCCAGTTCCAGGCAAACACCAAGGCAAATAAATAAATAAATAAAGTTTTAAAAAAAAAAAAAACTCTCATTAAATGTTATTTACTTAAAAAACAAAAGTTATTACATGACAAACCAGACTTAATGAATTTTTTTACACAGATTCAACTCTATAGAATCTATTAGAAGAAAAACTTTATTAAAAAAACACTATTTAAACTAAAAGATTCTCAAAAATGAAAAATTATGGAGAACTTTATGCCAACATATTTAGGGATGAGCAAAATACAGTAAGAATCTCTGATTATCAGAAGCCTAGAGTTTAGTATAAAAACTACACATGAAAACCACAAATTACTATTAAGGGAATATAATAGGAGCTTGATATACATCTCACCGAGTTGGTGGACTTTTGCTATGGAATATCATTACCCACAACACATATAACAGCTGTGGTAGTGGTGCACACTTGTGATCACTGAACCTCTTGGAACATAATAACAAGCAGAAGTTCAAACACTGAAATGAGATCAAGGTCCATATAAGCTACCTAAAAAATTGTCTCAAAAAAATTTAACAAACAATAGCAATCATGTCAAGCAGAGAAAAAAATCAAACAGATTTCTCATGAAGAAAGACAAAAAATAAGAAACTGGAGCAAATACACAGCAATTAAAAGCACTAGTTACTTTTCTAAAGGACCTGAGTTTATTTCCAACATCCAAATAGAAAGTCACACCCAAGATTAATCCCAGTTGCAGAAAATCTCACATCCACTTCTGGCCTCTATAGGTAACATAAAGTGAAGTGGTACACAAACATATATAATAAAATAATAGAAAGCCTTAAATAAAAGCTACTATTTTCCAATATAATATTTTCTAAGAAAAAAAAATGGGCAGAAATGGCTGTATAGTGATCTGGGCTTTAAACTCAAAAGGTATTTATATAAAAACAAGGCCAGGATTGCCTTATTAGATTTACTTAGCTGAATTACAGCAAAATACATCCTTGGATGTGGCTATATTTAAACTCTTATTCTCCTCATTTTCAACCAGGACTCCCTTTATTCACAGAAAACATCAAAATATTCTTAAATGCCAAAATTCCTAAGCATATCTAGTGCTCGGACAAAACAAGGCAAGGAATGTCCCTACACAAAACATAATCTGGTCTCAGTGACCTAGGATAATTCATTTTAGGACTGTTGGAAAACTTTATTGCTTTATTGGTATATGGCTGGGTCCTTCTCGTACATTGGTACTGTCAAAGAAAAGTATTGATAACTTTTTTTAACACAATCTTTTCTCCATACTTTCATAGTATTGAAAATGAATCTTGAAAGTAAGTAGTCCAATCTCAAAAATTTTAACATCCAAGTGAAAAATAGATAACATTCATTCCATTAATTGTCTAGTTGAAAGCAAGTGCTGTATTTGTTAGCAAATTTTACATTTCCTAGATTATACAAACATTAGGGAAATAAGTAATATGTTACTGAGCACACACATATAATCCTAGCTCTTGGGAGATAGCAGGATTATCATAAGTGCTAGACTCGCTTGGTCTTTATTGATGAACTCGAGGAAAGTGACTCAGCAAAACTAGCTTAAATAAATATAATAATATATTAATTATAATTTTTAAAAATAAAATGTATTTAAGCTAAAACATTTTTTGATTTGTAATAAAAAGGACATTTTTCTTACACAATCTTAATTCTTTTCACAGTAAATCTTCAGTCCATACAAACACAGGAAATATAAAACAACAAAAACCTTAAAAACTGAAAAAATGAAGTCATCAAAATGTGCATATTCCACTATGAGAAAAATCCACACATGAGATAAAACCTAATACAATAGATTTATTGAGCAAAGGGCTTGATGTATTTACTGAAATTACACAAAAATTATTTACCAATATCTAACAAGTATTTCTAAGGAAGGGGAAAGTTTGGTGGTAGAACAACTGTCTAGCATTAGCCTTGACTGGGTTTCACTCCAATAAATTGCTTACAATAATGGAAATCTAATATATACAAATAATTATAATTCTAAAAAATAAAGATATTAGAAATAAATGCAATGCATTAATGATGATTCAGAACTAATTTGTGTATATGTGGGTAAAAAGAGACTAAAAGTAAACAAAATAAATATAGAACTAAATAAAAAACCTTTTTCTTAAACACTGAACATGAACTTACACGGTATAAAAAAGAGAAACATTATCACACTTTACATGTTTAAATAATAACCTGGACAGTTATTTTTGTGGGTAAAGAGTATTAAGACAAGGCCATTCTCAGTTGAATATAGATTTAAAGCTACTTTGACCTACAATGTCACAAAATATGTAAGTATGTTCCAAAAATTTTAGCCCAAGTTTATTTTATTTTTTATAGTATAGCCAACACTGATATTTAGTGGTTATATAAAAAATATTTTCAGGTGATGTGGCAGTATATAGTATAATTTCAGGGATCCAAAGTCAGAGGCATGCAGTCCTCTGTACTTGAAGCTAAGTTGTTCTACTCAGCATTTTTTTTTATTTTTTTATTTTTTTCTTCCTTCTTTATTTTGTATTTATCAAAAAAAAACACAGTAAAAAGAATTTAAAATGTGGAAGAGTTAACAATAACTATACAGAGGATAAGAATGATAGGCATGGCTTATCAAGGGAAGAAATACAAATAAGATTGCTACACCTATATTTTCTTTGTGTTCCTCTTTCCCTCTGAAATTTTTTTTTCATCCCTGTATATCCTTATTCAAGGTCTCTTCCCCCTCCCAACACATCTGGTCATTTTTTTCCTCTGCAACTCCCCATCCCCTCCCTGGGCAGGGAGCAGACAGTCCCATGGTCCCACTGACCCAGTAATGCTTAGATCAGTCTCCACTTCTGGCCAAATCCAGTTCTTTCCCCCCTCCCTCAAGAGT
>PVIH01017492.1:0-41644 GCA_004025045.1 Sigmodon hispidus
TATCAAAAAAAACACAGTAAAAAGAATTTAAAATGTGGAAGATTTAACAATAACTATACAGAGGATAAGAATGATAAGCATGGCTTATCAAGGGAAGAAATACAAATAAGATTGCTACACCTATATTTTCTTTGTGTTCATCTTTCCCTCTGAATTTTTTTTTCCATCCCTGTATATCCTTATTCAAGGTCTCTTCCCCCTCCCAACACATCTGGTCATTTTTTTTTTCCTCTGCAACTCCCCATCCCCTCCCTGACATCACAGTTTTTAACAATACCACATCCTGCTTGATGATCCTTAAGTCTTTTTATTACTCATAAGACAGAATTGAAACTCCATTGCTAGGTAGTTCTAGTTCCGCAGGTCCAAACACATTAGGCTACCATTGTTAAATCATATATACATATATATATATATATATATATATATATATATATATGAAAGAGAAACATGGAGAACTCTGAGAAATATTTGAAACATTGACCTCTGTATAAGTAAACATGAAATCATGCCACAATTCTTTATGTAAATATGTTTCCAAGGAAGTTACCCAGCATCTTCTTTCATTTAAACCCTATGAAAACAGTGAATTCAACTTGAAAAGTTCAATCAGTCAATCAACTACTAAGTCTTCAGTACATAATGTGGTCAACCCTGTTAGAAGTTGGAAAAGAAAACTCTACAATTATATAAGATATTCACATCTCAGAAGAAATACATGAAACAGACTGAAAAATTGAATGATTGTTGTGAAATTCAACCAGAAATTCCTCTGGTATTTACTTACACCCACTCAATGACTATCTTCCCCATAACTCGACAAAAATCACTGAGTGTAAGGAATGTCAGATTTATTAACAAATCATTTTTGAGATGGCACTGATGTATATTAACGTGTGGAGACAGCTGAGGCCTGAACTTTCCAACATGACCTTCTGACATTTGAAGACATCAAACACTAAAGACTAAACCTCTATTCTGACTTAAATGCAGGCTAAAAGCTTACTCTTACTCCCATGATCCATTTTGTGTCAGTTATAATGCTTGTTGCAATGCTATAATTCTTTCTCAGTTGACCCCAGCGACTAGGGTCTTATCTAGAAAAACCTTGCAATCTCAGGTCCTACAATTTAATCATTAGTTTATTTTTAGTTGTTTTTGTTAACTATTACAGATAAAAATCTAGCTTCATTGTTCTATTTGTAGTAGAGATCTCTAGTTTTCGAAACACTATTTACTGAAGACAAAGTCTTCTCCCACCATGTACAAAAATGTTTATTTTAACATGATTGTAATGATCACATAGGTGTGGTTTACTGGTGGGCATTTTTTTCTTCTATTCCATTGGTCTATATGACAGTTTTAATTTTCATACCACACTCTTTCCTTTATGTTAGCTTTCCTTTCTATTTTGAATTCAAGTAGTATAATACCTCTATTTTATTATTGCCTTGAAGATATCTTTGGATATTTAGGGTTTTTATGTTCATAAGAATTATGGGATTGTTTTCTCTTTGCTTTTAAAAGAAAATTCATTAAATACATCAAATCTAGAAGTAACTTTAGACAGTTAAGATATTACTGTGATTTGAACAAGAAGCACATGTATTTGAACACTTGGTCTCCAGTTAGTGATACTGTTTGGTCAGGTTATGGAACATTTAAGAGGCAGAGCTTTGCTGAAGGAAGTAAACAACTGGGGCAATTTTTGACAATTTATAGGCCTGGCCCCTCCAGTTTGGTTTCTTATCTTTCTACTGTGATTGAGGTATAATCTCTCAGCTTACTGTTTCTGTCACCACAATGGACTCTTACTTATTGGAACCTTACATCAAATATAATTCTTCCTTTGATAACTTTCTTTTGTTGCAGAAATTTTTTTATTTTTATAGTTATTATTTGGTGATTTTACATCATGCACTCCATCAAACTTAGTTATCAGTCCTCTCAGATTCATGCCCACACTTATGGTTGCAGTTTTTTTTAAAGCCATAGAAAAGTAATTCATACAGACATTTTTATAATATTGACTCTTCTAGTCCATAAACACAGGATACCTTTATAACTTTTGTGTACTGTATAATCTGTTACCATTTTTTTATAATTTTCATGACAGAAATAATTTACTCAAATTCTTGAGTATTTTATTTTCTGTGATTACTGTAAATGAGATTGCTTTCTTAGTTCCTTTTTCAGATATTTAACTATTGAAATATAAACTTAGTATAGATGTTTATCTGCAACTTTGTTGACTAAGTTTATTCATACCTTATAAAAAAAGATAACCAAAAGAATGAAGAGACAAATTATGTAAATTTTTAATCCTGTTTATAAACTAGTGACAAGAAGTTCATATCTTGAATATATAAAGATATCAAGTAACTCAACAGCAAAACGAATCTGATTTTTTTTTAATTTAAAAATTTTTTAACATATATACCACTACTCCTCCTCCCTCTTCTCCTCCCAGTCCTCTCTCAGGCTTCCCCAATTCTATCCCCCTGCCATCCATTGCTCATGGACAGCAAGGAATCCCAATGTGAGCCAGTTTGGTCTGGCATATCCAGTTGAGGTAGGACCAAGTCCCTCCCTCCAGTATCAAAGCTAAATAAGAAATGGGCTCCAAGAAGTCATTTTAAAAATAGGCAGTATCCCTAAACAGATATTTCTCATGAGAAGCAGACAAATAACTGAAAAGTGCCCAATATCAGTGTTTACAAAAGCTCTATTGTATGGATGAGTGTCCTTCAACAGTCATTGTGTTAAAACATTGGTTCTCAGTCTTGAACTTATGAGCAGAGTGCTATGCCTTACATGAATGTCCCCCTGATGGTCCATTACTTTGTCACCCTGAGTGACACTATTGGGAGATACTGGGACCTTTAGAAGTTGGCACCTAGTCCTTAGATCACAGGATCCATTCCCTTTTGAAGTACATTGTAGGATTTCATTATCTTGGTCTCTGTTTACTTGCTGGTCATTTGCTTTCAGCTGGGTCTTTGAACTCATAGTCTTCCTTTCTTAGCATCTTGGGTGCTGGGACTACAGATGCATACTACCTACCATACCTAGAAAATGTTACTTGTTTTCTTTCCTGGTATTTTTTGTTTGATTTTAACATGGTATTAGGAAAAAACCCAGGCAGCAGCAAAGGTGGAAAACTTAAGAACCACAGTTTTCTAATTTTCATAATCAAAGGCAATATATTCATTTGCTTTTCTAAGATAAATAATCGTTGATTGTTTTATGCCTTTAGCAAATTTACAACTGTTTGAAATGTTATTTTTAAAAATTTCTACACATTGTTAAGTCCTTTGGGGCAATTGAATGTGTCTCTCATCTTATACTTACATATTCATATCTAGAATTCCCATCTATTACAGTACTTCTCTGCTCCTTACATGACTAAATTAGTAGATTAAAAAAATAGGCTGTTATAAGTTCTTAGGTAATGAAACAGACTGTGAATTCCATGAGAAATGAATGTGGCTTACTCTTCAAATGCCATTTGATTAATATAAGGACAATACTATCATTCACATATTAATTTGAGTTCATTTCTTCACTCACTCGTCTATTCACATATTTCCTTGAGACATAATATGCCATCATTTAACACAATATTGCAACTCAGTTAATTCATTCACCCTCAAAGAACTTCATATTTAATGTTAGGAAAACAGTAAAGATATAAGAATCAGAAGCAATGCAATGAGATTATTGAAATAGAGTGGTGGTGGATTAGTGACAAAACCCCCTTATCCAGAGGTGACTCTTAATGGGAAGAGTTTCTCTGGGCTTCTGGTTCCAAAATGAGAGCCATAATAGAAAAGGAGGCATGATAGCAGCAGCTAGAGCAGGAAGCTAAAAGAGCAGAATTCAACTGCACATTGGAAGCAGGGAGAACAACCTGGAAGCTAGGATGAGGCTATAAACTCTCAAAGGCCATCCTCACTGATGAACGTCCTCAACCAAGGCTGCACCCCCAAATATCCTTTAAGCTCCCCCAAACAATGCCCTATCAACTTAATAGCCAAGTGTTCAAATCCATGAGGAAATTTCTTATTCAAATACCATTGGAGATGGAAAAAAGAATGATAAAAGTTGTCTTTCCTACTGTTTATTGGAATGGTGTGGTGAGATTTCATAGAGCTAGTATTGGATACCACCTACCTACCCATGTGTGTGTATCCTAAATCAGTCAGTCATCTGGTGTATTTAGAAAGAGGGATTTTTTTAAAATAAAGTCTCATTTTTATCCATGTATCCCCTTGTTCAAACTCCCTTCTCCCTCCTGACCTTTCCCAGTCATTCTCTCTTATCCCCTCCTCCTTATCTCCTCCCTAGAAAGGGCAGGAGGTCCCAAGGTGGCTTAGTTCAGCATCCACTCCAGATAAATCCAATTTTCTCATCCCAACATCAAGACTGGGTCAGGTGTTCCTCTGGAGGGTGTGGGCTCCAAGGTGCCGGTCCAAGGTGCTTCAGATCAAGAGGGATATTTTCTAAACTGTAATGTCAAAATGTCCTAAAAACTAAACACTTGGCTTTGTTCTTTGATTGGTGAAAACTTGAGTCATGTTATAAAAAGGAACAACTTGCCCCATAAGTTATAGAACTAATCTTTATCATAATTCTAGTTACCTCTAGTTAGGAAGCACATTTTTTGTGTATTCATGAAGTCTTCAAATGATTTGAAGTCAAACATCCAGTATAATGAGCAGAATTATACTCTCTCCACTCATATTTTCTGAAATATATTATAGTTGATTATTGTCAGTGAAGTTGAGCATATGGTCCTAAAATGGCTCTAAATGATTTTATACATTTTTCTGTTTTATTATTATCCATCTGATACTTTGAACAAGGCAGCATACGGCAGTTAATTTTCTCCTCCATTCCCTTGTGCACAATACTAAAACAATTCAAAGTGGTGCATATTTTAGCTGTCTTTTAAGGATGAATTATATCTTCTGCAGTCTGTACGTGAAGATACAGAACAGGCCATGAGACAGATGTCAGCAAAAATGTTATTTCGCTTGCTTGGAAAGATTTGAAGAATGTCTTTAAAATTATATGCGCTTTAAGTACAAATCAAATGTTTAAGTGCCTCTTTAATTATGGCATGTGCAACAAATCCCAAATAAACTAATGAATATCCTCTATAGTCTCTTCTCCTGAGGCAACCAGTAACTATAATTTGTTTATTTGTACATTTATGATTTTAATAATGATGTAATGACATCACCTTCCCCTTCCCTTTCCTACTTCTAAATTTTCTAAATTCCCCTCCTTGCACAACTTTCAAATTCATGGCCTCTTTTTCATATCTATCTGTTTGTATGTATGTCTGTATGTCTATCTATCTATACAGATGTATATAAATAATGTAAAATATGTGTATAATGTATAATATATGTATATAACTATATACATATTATGTGCATTCTTGCATACTTAAACACAACCTGCCCAGTCCATATAATGTAACTACTATGTATGTTTTCAGCCATGAATTTTCATCAGCATAGCTGTCTGAACATAGATGACACCAATAGACATACTAATGTGGAAGGGGAAATCTCAAGAGGCTTCAGCCCTACACAAAGAACTACAGGCAGCTAAGGAATGTTGAGAATGAAAGAGAAAATCCTCCTCAGGGAAGAGCACACCAATTGGCTGTCTATGGCATCATTTTAATAAGATTCTTGGTAACTAGTTAAATGACATTAAGTACTTGAAAAATACATTCATTGTAGCTACAGATTCTTGAGATTCAAAGGACTATTAAGGTTATCTCTTAATGTCTCTCCACTAGTTATAAAATCTTCTATAGCATTATCTTTTGATTTGGCTCTCTAATACTCTCTGACCAACCCCTTTCAAATTTAATACCTTAAAATAGGTACTACCTAGGTTCTAAATAAGTTCTCTCTTTGATCCTTCTCACTGTGATATATAATGAACTCTGATAGATATTGTATAATTCCTTTTTGGGTTTGGGAAAAAATGCAATCTGTATATGACCTTACACACCTCAGTATGAGTTGTTTCTTTAGTGTAGTGCTTATCACATTGGTCCCAATATAAAATATATTATAGGGTGCCATGTGACAAGAATTTTTCTGAGAAGACACAACACACACATCTTACCCCAGATAGGGTGCCTAAAACAGACCAAAGTACAGATACCACCAACATTTGAAATGGTGAACCAAAGAGTTTTTTTGTGGTTACTTATGAGAATATGGGTTGTAGGGTTACTTGTAGGAGCAGAAATGACTCAAAGACTGATACCTCACCAAAGCTACCCCCAGCATGATGACAGATCACCAAAGCTGAGAACCTGAAGCTTACTGAACAGCCTCCAGAAAACCCAACAGGTTGGAAAATTTCCATTCTTGGTGCCTCAGTTGGTCTATGTCCTTCCAGGCAAGTTCATCTGGTTTCTGCTTCTTCTAGCAGCTGGTATGGTGTCAGGGTCTCCTTTGCAGCTTGACCTGTCTGAGAGTGACTCTTAGCCATTTTTATTGCTTACTCTGAGTAAGTGAGGCCTAGTGGATCTGGTCAGCTTCAGAAATTTCCTGAAGGTAGTTTGAGGTTTTTGTTGTTGTTGTTGTTGTTGTTTTTTTTTATTTTAACCTTATAGCTTAAAGCACTATACTGCTTATTGCTTTTATTTGTAAATTAAGCATACCATATGGAGATATGATTGTGTGTCAAGTTGACAATGAGTGACCTTGTGATGGCTATTGGTTGTCAACTTGACTACATCTGTAATTAATTAAATGTCAAGTAGCTCAGCACACCTGTGAAAGTTTGGTTTGTTTCTTAATTAAATCTTTTGAAGTTGGATGGCACACCTTTAATACAAATCTTCTGAGGTGAAAAGCCCTACCTTTAATCTGAGCATCTTCTGTTGGCCCTTATATAGAAGACATGGAATAAGGCAGCTCTTTTTTTTATCTCCTTGCTCTTACTCTTGTTAGCAAGTCCACTTCTTCACTGGCATTAAACCATGCTTTTTCTGGATTCTGGCATATACTGAAGATCAGCTGAGATATCCAGTCTTATAGACCAAACAGTTACTAGATTCTTGATCTTCTGTTTGTAGACAGCCATCATTGATTGGGCTAGCTGGACCACATCCTATGATCCAATCAATCCCATATATATGGTGTACATATATATATATGCATACATACATACATATATACACACAGTCATTCTACAAATTCTGTTTCTCTAGAGAATCCTGACTAGTACAGAATGTTTCAGTCTCAAAGGAAATTACTTCACATAGCTGGTGAGATTGATTGCTCAAACCTGAGTTCTATTCTATTCCCAGAATCCATGTAAAATTGTGTGTGTGTGGTGGCACACATCTGTCTGTAATTCCAGGACTGAGAATGCAGATTCCAGGGGCTTGTTGTCATCTCTCATGTGTTTGTGTTTATATGTGTTTGTCACTAATTGAGTCATAGTCCAAAAACTAGTAACAGTGGCTGAAACTTTTTCTCTGTTACATTACTTAAAAGCAGTATTTTTTATCTAACCTAACCTATGATATGCCATTCTGAAAAAAATTCTAAGACTGAGATCTTAACATTCATTCAATATAAATCTACCTCACTGTTCTTTGCAATAAGCAGAAAAATGTGCTCAGCCCAGAGTCTACTTAATGGTAAAACTTGTTGGCCCATGAATGAAGGGTGATGAGCAGATAGCTTCCCATGGTCAGCATCTTCAGGGTGTGTCTGAGCTATCTAGTCACTTTTGTCATGCCCACACTTTTTGTATCCAAGACTGATTATAGTAAAAGTATAGCATCCTAGCTATATGGTCACACTGTGGGACATGCTAATATACTATTAATGTTTTTTAGCCCTGTGAATAGGACTGACATGAATGATAGTTTTTCTCAACTTGCCTAATCCTGTTCCTTCCCTCCCATTGATCCATAGTAAGTACTCCAGATACCTAGCATGTCAAATTTACCTGTTATCAATCAGAGAACCCATCTTGTAACAACTCTGAACTCTTACCATTGTTACTATAAAAGTTAACCTAGAACCCAATCTCTTTTTTTATTTGACATACAGTTACGATAGCCAACTTCTTTAGCAAGCTGCTCTTCATATGCTTGACTTTCTGATGTTCCATTCTTTCAATTACTGTTTGGTTTTTCTATATATATTCAAGAATAATACCCATTTTTTCTAAGTTCCAAGTCTGTGAAGCTTGCCTTTTTGTACTAACATGTATTTCTTTTTTATTCAATTGTTTTTAAATGAGTCTATATATGTTTCTGTGTATGGCTTTGTACACATAAGTCTGTGTCCATCGAGGCCAGTAATGGGCTCCAGATTTCCTGGAGGTGCAGTTAGGGCAGTTGTGAGTTACCTAGAACAGGTACTTCCCTTGGGAAAAAAGCAAATGATCTTCTAAGGTTAGTGTCTAAGCCATATTGTCAGCTATATGACATATATTTCTATAACTGGAATGATTTCTGAGTCCCAGAGTGACGCTATTACACAAAGCAAGGCTTCCACATTACATTGCATTTGCTAAAGATAGGACCCAAAACACTGAAATTGCCATTGATAAAAAAGCAAGATAAAAGGCAGTAGTCAGGAAGATGAGCAGATAATTCACTGGGGTCTACCTTCCTGAGAGTTCTCTGCCACAATTAGCTCAGCCATTATAAATTCCTTTGTGACTCATGTTCGGTTTTGTCACCTGGATTTCCATCGATGTAATCTTTTCTCAGTGTCACTTATTAAAAATGCTGACTTTCAAAGAGCTCTATAAATTTCTCTAAACATCCCCAGACTCAATAAAAAATGGATGGAATTGAACACTAATCCTCTATTCTATTGTCTATCTCCCAGGAGTGTTCAGATAAACTATGAAATCAATCTTTCTGACCCATTCAGGTCATTTCACTACTTTTAATATTATTTACAGCCCTGTCCACACAAGCCCTGCTTCTTAGCCAGAAGTCATCAGAATATTCCCTTTATTTTTTGTTGCAAGCTCACAAGGTCTTTCAAATTGAAAATAGCTGATGTTTCTAACTTCAAAAATGGGAAAAAAATAGCACCATGAGTGCCTGTAGATCATTTTCCAAAGTGGGATATACTACTCTGGGTAGAAATGACCATTTTTCTTTTTATTGCTGGCCATGGCCCCAGAGCATAATAAGCAACAAAGATTATGAGATGTGGTGCTTATTGTGTGATAGACTCTAAAGGATATAACACAAAAACTGGTTGTTTCTGCATAGTGGGATTGAATTAGTCTTTGATTTCAACATATTCTATATATTAAATTTTAAAAATGATTTTCATTAATATTTGTGTGTGTGTGTGTGTGTGTGTGTGTGTGTGTGTGTGTGTGGATATGTGTGTGCAAATGTTGGCATGTGTACATGAGAGTAGGTGCCCAGAGTGGCCAGAAGACAGATTTGGATCCTTGGGAGATGCAGTTATTGACTGCTGAGAACTACCTAAGTATGGGTACAGAGACCCAAACTTGAGTCCTCTGCATGTACCATGCTTACTATAACCCCTTGAGACAATTCTCTAGCCATTGAGTATTAAATTTACAACATGTTAGTGTGTTCTAAAAAAAAGTAACAGGCTGAGCACTCAGAATTTTTTATATTCATATGCAGACATACATTCAGATATATGTATATAACTAGCATTATTTACTATACTTAAACTTTCAGGATACAGAGTGAAGGCAGGTAAAATTAAATCTTGTTTTTCAAGTTCTTAGAGAATGTAATGTAAGGCATGACTACAATTTCCTCTCATGACATGTAACATACTATTTTTTTCCAAAACTTCATAACAGTCTTTAAATGAAACAGATGAACTTAAAGAGTATTTTATTCAAAAATGTAAGGTCTATTACTTCTCAGAATGTGCTTATTTGGGACAGAATTCTAATGAAATGGATGAGAAGATTCCCACAAATGGTATCAATTCTTTATCAGTTCTTTATAGAGGATGTAGGCCTTCCATCATTAACAAAACAATTATATTAAACTTTAGATTTTTTTCTCTTTCACAACTGTAAATATCTGTGTAAACCTTTCAGACTCCTCTGAACAGCAGACCCAAAAGAAAACATCTTCAAAACATCCAATGAATAGTATTGTTTTAGACACATTAAAATAATGATAAAAATAAACTGAGGATGTGGTTGGTTGGTAGAATGCTTAATTAGCATGCATCAAACTGAGGCTCCATCCCCAGTACCAGTTACAACCAGGAGTGTTGTAACATATCTGTAATCCAAGCACTGAGGTAGTAGAGAGAGAAGGATCAGAAGCTCAGAAAGAAAACTGTAGATATAAGCTTTTTATTCCTTGTACTTATTTATCCTGTAATATTTATTATTCTGAATGATAAAGTAAGTCAATACATATTCTTCTTCATGAACCATTTTAGAAAAATATAACTGTTTCACAATAGGCACTGATTAAAATTTTAAATTCTTAAACCTATGACTAGAACTGGTTACTTTTCTGATTCTGTTACCAAATACCTCATAGAGAGCAACGTAAGAAGGGAAAAGTATATGTGGAGTCACACACAATTCAGGAAAGCATGAAGGCCAGAACAACTCCAGCAAGAGCCCCAAAGCACACTGAAGTGAAAAGAGAGACGACAAACAGAGCCTGGTTTATAACCTTTACCACCTTGCCCTTATGACCCTGTGACCTCTACTAAGTTCTCAATTCCAAATATTCTACACATTCTTAAAGAAGCACTACCAGCTAAGACAAACCATTCAAATATGTGAGTAGATGGGAAACTAGCAGTGTTTATCCCACAAATATTAGACCTGGTGGTAGAGCTTGGCATATGGCTAGATTCCCCTTTTGAGCTTCCCTTAAAAATTTAGGTGTGGGAAAGGGGCTGAATTTCTGGCCCATTGGATATGAATGAAAATGATGTGGGTGCCTTCTAGGAATGACATCATTAAAACTTCCCATTCAATCCTGTCCTCTTTCACTTCCCCATCTGCTGGCTAGATGTGGAATTCTAAAGTAACCTCAGAACTAGTGTGTTGAAGATGATGCAGCATGTATCTTTGAACAAGAAGTTCAGTTCATGGTGAGTTTTGTTGATGTTGTTTCTCATTTAACATTCTATTAAAGGGTTACTTTAATAGAATGTCTTTATTAATGTTTATTATGCAACTTTACCTCTTCATTGCCTAAAATGATTCAACTAAGGCTCATAGCTTTTGTTGGAACAGTCTTGAATATAAACTTTGTTATGCTATGCTTAAATGTATTTAGTATTCTTGTAGCTCTAGTAAGTTTATGCAACTTTACCTCTTCATTGCCTAAAATGATTCAACTAAGGCTCATAGCTTTTGTTGGAACAGTCTTGAATATAAACTTTGTTATGCTATGCTTAAATGTATTTAGTATTCTTGTAGCTCTAGTAAGTTTATTTCCCAGTGTTATACTACTGTATGTGTATGTCATAAAATAATTAATTTATTTTATAAAAACTTCTCAGTGACAACAAAAATCCAAGAAGTAGAGTTTTTTGAAGACTATTATTTTTAGTTCTTGAGAATTTCATGTGTTTAAAATGAAGTATGATTATGTTCACCCCCCCATTACCCCTACGACTTCCTGAGATCACACCTCAACACATCCAACTCCCAAATTCATGTCCTTCTTTGAATAACCAACTAAAGGTACTTATCAGTGCCCACATATGCATGAGTAGCCATAGGACTCAGGGCTATCCACTGAACCATAGGAAGCCCACAGTAGCCTAACTTGACCCCAATTTCTGAGTAGACATACATAGAATATCTGTGAAGGAGCATAGTGAGGAAGTGATCACTATTGTGTAGAAAACTTTTCTCACTCAATCTGTGAATCTTTTGAGGAAGAATAAACTGTAGTTGGAGACTTTCAAAGATAAAAGTTAATCACAGAAAGAAAAAAAAGAACACAGTCCTGGGAATTATTTTAGGAACTTCTTTGTGTTTGGTCAAGAAATTAAAAAGAGCTTTGACATTTTCTATTTCTTTTCTTGTTATCCTTATGTTTTCCTTTGAATGATTGATCATATTTATGACAACTCTTTTTCTGTGTCCTTAAAACTTAATTGTCTAAGAGTTTAAAACATTTAGACAATAAATTTTAATCATATTAATCATCTTGCCACATCCTGTTCCTCTCTCTTGTGCTACAGATACTCTCACTGGACTCCTCATCAATAAGTATGACAGCTCTATAGAAGTTCTCATATCATAATTGTATCATCTCTATCATTTGTGGATCTGTATCAATTGGCTGGCTTTTTTTCCTGTTAGGCCATATTTTATTACTAAGGGTAGATTCTGTCACATTTCCCCCTCTTAGACCCAGACACTTGATGAGACCTTTCCACTCTGGATAATCAAGACTCAAAATTCTACCATTCCTGTGTGAGCTTTGATAACTGTTACATTTATAGCTTTTTCATAATTCTTTGTCAAACTTTGTAGTTTTTTTTTTCTACACGTGGTGGATCTTAACAATAAGGCAAATATTCAGAAAGGCTCTATGCAAACTGGTGGAACTCTTTCTCTTTGTAGCTCCATCTAGTGCTCTGCCTTGCAAATCCCACTTACTCAGCCTCTCAACTTTAATCTCTGCCTCTCAAACCTAAAACTACTGTGTTCTATTTAGGTTCTCCCACATTCTCTAAAACTCAGCAATTCTCACAGGCAGAAAACTGGAGTAACTATCAGGATTATTTTGCCCCTTATCCTTGGAATACAAGTTGTGTGTTACTAGTTAGTTATCCAATTTGAAAACAATTATTTTATATCTTTCATCCACTTCCCAGTTGTTCAATGGTGAGAAAATTCAATACCAATGAGTTTCTCAGACTCAAAAGTAGAAGACCCAGGAATGTCTTTTAAAATCTCTAACTCATACCTCAGAGATGGATTTCCACTGTGTAGTATCACAAAATAAGATCTCTGTTAGTCCTTATTTGTGTATGTAGAAAACCTGTAGTATGTCTTGCTCAACACAATCCACACCATGCTATGTGGTTACTTTTAGTGTCATTGAAAAAGCTTCTGAGACTAAGTCCCCAATGAAAATCATATTTAGTTTTCTATATTGGATAAGTAAACATTTGTGAGTTGAGTTGTCTTTTTGTGTGAAAGATTATGAAGAATTCCAGATGGAAAACAAGAACATTTTCTTCTCTTTTCAACATTCCTTAACCCTTTGGGTAATTGAGATACAGGTTTTGTTTTATGCATCCCGCATTTGCATTATGTACCTTTAATGGTCAGTGATAAGCACAATCATTTAGATTGTGTCTTACAGAAAGGAACTAATAAAATAAATGAATGTCATCACAACATTTTCCAGGTCATAGGGGGACATTACCAGAAGCTTTAAATACCTGTCTATTTCTTCACCCCTTATAAAATCATTTTGTTAGGGTTTTATTGCAAGCTTTTATGTTTTTATGCTCTTTGAGTAATTTTATTAACTAATATACCAAAAACTACTTCATAGTACCATGATTTAATGTTACCTTGCCACAAGGAAGCTGAGGTACAACAAATAATACATTTATTCAAAATCATACAGTAAGTCAGAAATGGAAATATAGTGCAAAATCAGATTTATCAAAACTTTAAGCAAAATTATCCCACTCCAAGATTCTTGATTCAAGTAACAATATACACTGGACATTATCATGCCATCCTGAACACATAATACTATCTCCAAAGCCACAATAAATGTAATTTAAGTTACACATGACTTAGTACATCATCATAGATGCTTCATTCTACTGTTTGTATACTAATCTTTATCGATACATTCTATAAACAAAATAGTGTTAAATAGTAATTGTCTAAGATATTTAAAATTCAGAGCATTTTGCTGCTAGCTTTGTAATCTGCACTTCCTAGGAAAGATTCAGTTTTTTGTTTTAACTTTATTTACCACAATATATTGTTTAGTGGAAGATATATTCTACCTTTTAAAGTATAAAAAGTGGAATCTGAGTTGATAACTAAGTATACAAACAAATATCAAAAGTCAACTAAGCAATTATAAGGACATAACTCAGCAAAAACTACTAAGTCACTTGACTATGTTCATAGCAGCATTATTTGTAATAGCAAGAATCTGGAAACAACCTAGATGTCCCTCTACTGAAGAATGGATTAACAAACTGTGGTACATCTACACAATGGAATACTACTCAGCAGTAAGAAAAAATGGTATCCTAAAATTTGCAGGCAAATGGATGGATTTGGAGAATATCCTCCTGAGTGAGGTATCACAAACTCAGAGAGATAAGCAGGGGATGTACTCACTCATTAGTGGACTTTAAACAAAAAGCAAAGTATTCCCAAGCTGCAAACCACAAACACTGAACATCTTGGAATCACAAACACCTTGGACTGACACCTTGGATCCCACTCCCCCTAGAGGAACACCTGACCCAGTCTTGATGTTGTGGTGAGGAAAGCAGATCTACCTGGAGTGGATGCTGAACTAAGCCACCTTGGGACCTTGGGACCTCCTGCCCATGCTGGGGAGGAGATAAGGAGATGGGGAGAAGAGAGAGTGACTGGGAGGGGCGGGAGGAGGAAGGGAGTTTGAACAAGGGGATACATGGATAAATAATGAGACTTTATTCATAATAAAAAAGGAAAAAATAAACAATAGTTTAAAAGACTGGAAAAAAAGAATCAGAGAAATTACTATAAAAGTTTAAGATAGCAAACTTCATAAGACCTCTATCTTCATGCTGCAAACCATAAAAGAATAAATTTCCTTTTTATCTCTCACAAGGAAAGATATGTACTTATTGTCTGGTTGGTTGAAAATGAAAGTGCTTTCATTGCATTTTAGGAAAGGAACTCATCCTACAGATGTTCTAACTTCAGGTCCCTTGGTCCAAGGTACTTCTCTTAGCCAGCTCTACCATCCGTGACAAATTGTCGTATTTACAAAGATATGAGAGATCATTGCCCTAGATCCCATTAAATGAAATAAAGAGATATCAGGATAATAACTGTAGTATAATGCTAGACAATAATTTAGAAGGGGTTGGAGATCATGAAAGAAGTAACATTTTCTAACGAAATATATACTTACAGAGTCTAAATTGAGGAATGTGTTTATTACAAACTAAATAAAATGTTAAAAGTTTTGAGAGGGAACAGAGAAATGTATTGATACTTATGTTTTAATTAAGTCCAAAATTATTGCTTGTGAGGACCATTTATTTCAGCATCATATATAATGTTCTTATCCAGTCTTCATGAGGTTCTCTTTCTCTGAATCAGAAGGGAACTGTAGAGGTCTCTTCTTTCAGATTTCATCTGTAGTGCAATTCTGAAAAATAGCATTAGTTAGTTACTCCATGTTCATGTCATTGAAGCAAATACAAAGTATATCTCAATATTTAAGAGGAACAAAAGTATCTCCCCAATTCAGCAGAAAGAAAACAACAACAAAGCAGCTAATTAGAGCAAAATCTGGTGAGACAAGCCTAAATTCCAGCCCCCAGAGCTAGACTGCTGTGAATCAGAGGCTAACTTGGGTTATAAAATGAGACCATATACATAAAAAACACTTATTGTATCCACATTAATATTCTAAACTAAATATCTGCCTTGAGTTATTACACTATTTACAAAATGAACCCAATAATCTAATGCTGAAAAAAAAAGAAAGAGAGGCAGAGAGAGAGAGAGAGAGAGAGAGAGAGAGAGAGAGAGAAGGAAGGAAGGAAGTCCAGGTGTAAACCAAAGGAGAATCTTGTCTCCAAAAAGATATTGAACATATTTTAACAATGGGTACAACTAGCTTGTAGGACAAACTAGAGACAAGACAATAATAGATCCATTATGGGCAGGACTCATCATCATGTGATACCTTCACAAGAACTGATTAATTATGCATATAATAATATTCCTGTGTCAGAACTGTCCAAAGAAGATTTTGGGGTCTCTGGACCCCTATATTTGTTCCTGTTACTAATATGAACATGGTGAGTGAATATTATCTTTATTTACCTTTCTCTAATTAGCATATTGGGAGACAGATGACTCAGCCTACATTTTAGAAACTACCAGAGCCTAGAGTCTTGTACTAGAACTGTTAACATTACTGATAATTCATATAGGTTTGGATGGCTCTGGATACTGGAAAAAATGTGTCATGCTTTTTTTCATAGAAAATTGCTACAGACTGTTAAATTGATGACTTGCTAATGATTTACATTCCATATTTATTTATCTTAGAATAAGCAAAGAAAATACTATATTTAAAATACTTTGTAGATCATTTAAGAATATACTTAGTAAACGTATTAGTCAAGATATTTATTTAGGCAAAGCAGCATCCATCTCTCTGTGACTTTACTGAGGTAACAATATGACCAGTTGCCTCAGTCTCCTGCCTCCTTGCCATCCCCACCATGATAAACTCTTCATTTTTTAAGATGAAATACACCTGTTCTTCTTCACATTATTTTTGTTGGGTGTTTTATAATGATAATGGGAATGACTAATAGAATACTTCTCAGGATTGTTTTAACAAGTGAATATATAGCAAATCACTGGTATGCCTGAAAAATAACCAGCACTACTCAGGCCTTGGGTATAAATTAGAAGCACCCTACCAAAAAGGATACACATCTCACAATATTACATCCTTACTTTCTTCATTTCAGAATACTCTATAATTGATATTATTTCCTCATTCACCAGAACATAAGAACATTTTCTTTAATTCAGCTCTAAAACTATTATAGAAGTATGTTCTTTAAGGCAGAGAATAAATAAATTAAATATTTCTCCCTATTCTGATTTCTACATTCATATTGACACGCAGTAAATAGTTATACATCTAAATATAAAGGACATACTTCACCAAAAGAATGACTCAAGTTTGGACCCCAACATTTTGCACTTTCTAAATATAAAGTTTTTCACTTCAAATCAAGTAGGAAGTGAAACATTTCAGAGATATTCTAATCATGGCCTTCTATATACTAAACATATTTTA
The DNA here is from genome assembly GCA_004025045.1 of Sigmodon hispidus. Classification (NCBI taxonomy): domain Eukaryota; kingdom Metazoa; phylum Chordata; class Mammalia; order Rodentia; family Cricetidae; genus Sigmodon; species Sigmodon hispidus. Next base: position 17,075 of record PVIH01017492.1, read on the forward strand.
CATGTGTAATGAGATTTGTGTATTAGTGACATCTGTTACTGCTTAATCAACTCCTGGAATAATAACAAATAATCATAGAAAATGAAGTTAGGAAGTTTGTGTTTTAATTAAATCTGTTTACCTCAAACTTGGATATACTTTTTCATTCCCTGTTCATAGCTTCCACTCTATATGTTGGTTTCCTTGGGTCAGGAGAGGCTGTGACCCTGGGAGTCACTTAAAAAGGACCAATTCCTTTATGTAACAATGGGGAGAGCCTTATATACCCTCCTTCCAGCACCCAGGCAGTGTCACTGATAATGTGCTGATAATGTGTGGCTGTCCATCATTGGCTAGGCACAATCAGATATGACAGCATCTGTTACTAGGCAGATTATAAGCAAAAGGGAACTCTGTGTAGTGTCTGTTACCAGGCCCTCAAGCAGAATCCAGGTTGTCTCACAATGATGTACATTATGTGCATGCCTTGGCAACTGGTTTGAGCCAATTTCCTTGACCCTGTGGGCCTGTCTTATGACATGCTGGTAGTGGTTATGCTGGTAGTGGTTTAATTCTAAGAACAGGAATTTGTTTTTATTTTTCATTGCCTCTTCTATGTCTACGGTCACTGACTTGGAGTATCTTCTGATTTTCATTCAAACTTATCTTTATTACATTGCCAAGATTTTTGTGCTGTATATTCCAGAATGAAACTGTAACAATCAGAGGCAGTTAATTCAGATGGACAGAACATACTAATGAGGTCAAGACTGAGTTTGATTCTTTACATTGTAAATGTTTTTGAGAATTCTACACATCTATATCATTCCCACCCCTCCCTCTTCACTCAATGTCCTCACAGGTCCCTCCCTCTGAACTAATTAACTATTGTTTGTGTGTGTGTGTGTGTGTGTGTGTGTGTGTTTATGTGTATTGGTCTGTGGGTATGTGTGTGTATGAGAGAGAACATGCATGCATGCATGCATGCATGTATAATCCTTTTAATCCATTTAGCATCGCTCATATGTACATATACTTAGTGCTAAGCACTTGAGATTGGTCATTACATGCATGAACTTGTCCCTGGAGAAAATTAATTTTCTCTCTCAGCAGCCATTGACCACCTCTTCACTTACGGATAGGACAATGTTGAATTTTTCCTGTCTACATCTGCACATCAGCTAGTGTTGTCATTGTATTGCTCTTGTTCAGGCAAGAATATTGTTAAGATTTCATGGATGCATTTTTTCCCATCATGTATAGGAGATACTATCATTAGGCTTCCTAAGCCTCTGGAATTTGCACTCTTTCTACCTACTGTTTTGTGATTTTTTTTTTTCTTGCTTAATGATTGATGTGGCAGGGTCCTTTGGATAATGCTACCACAGATAATTCATCCTGGATGGTATTTAAAAGCAGATGGAGCAAACCATAGGAGCAAGCCAGTAGGCAATATTCCTCCCCATAGATTCGGCTTCAGTTTTTGTCTCCAGTTTGCTGCCCCAGCTTCCTCAAATGATGTGATGCGGAAGGGTTAAGCGAAATAAACCCGTTTCTCCTCAAGTTGTTTTTAATCATTTTATCTATGATCATTTTACAAATTCATTCTTCTGCAGTATTTTCTCTATTCTCGGTATATTCACCTACAATAAAAAAGAATAAAGCAAAGATCTCACTTCCATGACAACAAATAAAAGAAGAAAGACATAAAGACTTCACGGTATGTAATCTGACTTTCATTAATAAGTACTCCATAGGGGCTCACAGTTTTATTTTCTTATCAAACTTGACTTAAGTAGACTGCTTTTTATATTTATGTCTGATGGGTGACATTATTAACATTGGCTCATCATAATTCACTTGATCCATAGAATCAATCATTCCTAAAGCATGTAGATTTTAGACCCATCAAAGAGATTCTAGTTTATAGAAAAGTGCCAGTCTTTGAATATTTTTCCTTTAATATGGCCTACAAGATGGATCCTAAGAAACCACTACGTATCAGAAATATGGAATACCGTCATACTATATGCTTTCTGAGATAGGGATGCTAGCCACTATTAATGTGCACTAAAGTAAATATCAATGGTCACAACTTACACTTCAAAGCTAATAAAGTTGTATTCTTAGGAGCTAGGTCGAAAGTGAAGAAGCTGTAATAGAAATGTGCCTTGGTTCACATTTGCTTGGGATCCCTGATCTAGGCTGGCTAAGTAGATAAGAGCAGGAGCTACGGAAGCAGCCATACATGTGGAGAGGAATGATACAAACAGTCACAAAAGACTGTTACCAAATCGAAATGAATTTAAGATTACCATCAGTATAGGAAGCAATATTTATCACCAGTTTAATTGATATTAATAGTAGTTGCACAAATTCGGATTGTATTAAATGAGACTCTGAGCCAAATATCAGGGAAAGGCTGAAATATCAAAGAGAGGAAGCACCACAGTCAATTCTCACCCAGCTGTCTTGCAACTTTCTCAGCCTCGCTCCTGGTTGCTTCTGCCAGTTGCCTCTGCTGCTGCTGAGTTCCCAAGAGGCCTTATATACCCTTATGTATCCCATCTAGGTTAGGATTAAAGGTGTGTACTACTCTATTTCATAGCTAGCCTTGAATTCACAGAAACAGAGGAAGTTCTGTCTCTGGAGTTGTGGGATAAAGGGTGTAGGTCACCTCTTCCCTCTCTCCTTGTGCTGGGATTAAAGGTGTGTGTGATTGACTCTTACCTGTTTATCCTTGTACTCAAGGATCAAGAATTTCTTGAACTGTCTGCCTAGGATTTGACTGTGTGCTGTCTCTCCAATATTTCAGGTTTTGTTAAATATGTAACAAATATTCACAATTAATTTCTGTATTTTGAAGGTCATGCATATAGAAAATATATGTGAGCAATGCTGAATCTCAGATACTTCCTCTTAGAATTCTATAGAATGTCTTTGCTTACATTTACCACTGCTAGCTTCTCCTTGATTTAGTGCTGAATCCCTTTTTCAATCTTGACTTTTGCCATTATATATGCCTTAAAAATAATGGTGTTATATAGAGATCAGAAGATAGTGCAATGTTTTCTATCAGCAGAGGGACACAAACTTCACAGATACAATAGCCAATAGGATATAGTCAATTTTGAAAATGACAGAGGCATCTAGCTACCTGGACAGTCACCCAACATTTTTCTGTACCATCAGGGCACCCATCTTTAGCCTACAGGCCTAAAGTCTCTAGCATACTTTTTAGTGAATCGAGAAATTTGAAGGACTGTTCCACCTATTTTGGTATAGTTTAGCAGTCGCTTCTCTCTGCATCTTGCAGAATGTCTGGCAGGTTTCTCTGTGAAAGAAGAACCTGAAGGACCATTTCAGCTTGTTTTGGCAAAGTTTTAGAGGTCACTTTTTTATGGGTCTTGAATGTCTAGTTTATACAGCATACTGTCAAGCAGTCAAGGCAAGAACAATCTCTTGCCCAATGGCTAACTTTTTCCACAAAGAGTAAATTTTATATGGAGTTTCTTTGATATCTATCATCTTCTTGAATATATTGCCTATGTTCTGATAGGAATAAAAGACTAAGACTATGAGTGTGGATTAATTTATCAGCAAAATCTGTCCTCCTGCATACCACAAGCTCTCTCTATAGAGAGAAGAACAAAATGGAGAAATCCAAATGGAAAAGTACACCAGAACAAAGTGAGAAGAATGAGACACAAAAATGGCAGCATTAGAGGGTCTTGGGGCTGATAGTGCTTTAGGCAACTGTTCTTCTCCTACACTGAATATTTCACTCTGTTCAGGATGCTGAGTCAGAATGAAAAAAAAGGAGGTGGCTTACCCACAACAGAAATCTGTTCTCGCATAGTTCAGGGGTTAGGAAGTTCATGATCAGTGTACCAGCAAATGATTGCTCTATGTACAGGTCTTTGCAAGATAGAAGGGATATTTGGGATCCCTCAAGTCTATTGTATATGGATAATAATTTCATTTATGATGACTCTGCCTTATAAGGGCCTATCTTCCTTGTAGAAATGTCATATAATTGAAAGTTGTATGCTTTCAACATGTAAATTTGGGGAAAGTACACAAATTCAGAGAATGATGTCAATCAAGTTAGGTGGATTTTTAAGGATTCTTATGAGTTAGAGATGTGAAGAGCTGCTGTAGCTAGTTTTATTCTAAGGCTTAATTATATTCATATAGGTTCATGAACATATATAATTGTTGCTGTCTTCGAATTAGTGTTCTAGTACAGCAAGGAAAATAAGCTCCTTAAGTATACAAATGAACATTTAAGACTCATTTGGGGTTTGAGGACTAGCAAGTAGTTGTTTGATAACAAGGCTTTATTTTTCTTTCCCTGTGAAAGCGCAGTTGAAAGCTGTCAGCCTTAATGAAATAACTTTAGAAATGCCTTGCCTGCCAACCTTTTCCTTTCTAATAATACAGTAGTAACACTGTGGGAATGTCAGAATAATAGGCTGATGGGCAGTGTTGGCAAAGTAAGCCAAATGGCGTCCTGCCTGTCTTGTGCTGTAGCCACTGTGTGGTAGGAGAAGCCAGGATGTGGTCAGGTCACATGTGGGTTGGGATTGACTCATGCATTCATTATTCTGGGTGAGCAGCAAGACTGCCTCTCCCCATAAGCCTGCTCAGCTTTGCCTTCTCTTTCCCTTCCCTGCCTTTCTTCTCTTCCCACTCTCAGGCACAGTTCTGTTGTTGTTGTTTTAGACAAGCAAAGCAAAGCACAGACTTTCTTTCAAAGAGCCTTAGGTGGCTCTGTACAATGGGAAGCTAAGACTTCTCCCATAGCTAGAGGCTAGACTTTGACATCATTTGCATTTTGGGGGTTATTTTCAAATGCAAATGTAGATAATGGTTTTAGAATAGCAGGGTAGGGGAGTCCAGAGAAAGCACTGACTTTCAATTTGGATTCTATTTAGCCAGAAAGCAGCAGCAATATCTGTTGGAAGTGGAATTAGAATTGTAATTTGATTATAATAAAATATTATAAAAAAGTTCGTTTTCAGGGGCTATTGCCAAGGTTTTGAAGAACTAGAAGACAAAAAAAATCCTCTTCTTGTATGGGATTTGAAATTTTCCTCTAAAGAATGAGAGAAGACCTTTTCGATGACATCTCCTGCTACTAGTATCCCATCTGTCAAATGACTCTAGTGCCTTTTTTTGTTATAAATCTTCTGTGCCAATGCCTTCCATGAATTTTCATTTTAGCTTATAAACAAAATAGAGAACTGAGATGTCTCTTAATTCTTAATGGACAAGCAGCTGTCAGTGGCTGCACATCTGAATGTTATAGCCTCTGTTCTATAGCACTTTCCCACCTAGATACTTAGCATGGCTGAGTCTAATCTCCCAGCAAAGCCTATACTTAGGAAATAGTTGTTCACTGAAGCACAGTTTCTGTTGTTCTGCCAGATTTGGTTTGATGCCAAATTTTCTTTCCAAGTTGCCAGTGACCACCTGCTGTCAGCAAGGCAAAGGAAATGGGGCAAAGAAATAAAGAGAAAGAAAGGTTATAGAATAGTCAGGAGAAATATGTGATTATGGAACACATTCCACAAATTAAGCAATCTACAGAGAGTAATTTGGCTGGTGGCAATTGTCAGAATGTCATGTCAGCTTTAAAATCAGAAAGCTGCCATTGTCACTTGGCTTGTAGAGATTCACTTGGGGATAGAAGGGAAGGGGAGCCAGTATGGAAGAAAGCCAAATAAGAGGAACCTAGCTGCACAAGTGATGTTTATGGAATGCTCCTCAGGGAAATAAAACCACTGCTTACTCCACAACTGGATTTTGCATATTCTTAATGAGGAAAGGAGGGAAGCATGCTGAGAAGGTGGGAGCGCTAGAAAAGAGACAAAAGAACAGGGCAAAGAGTGCATCCAGAGACCTGTAGGAGTAGAAATGTCAGGCTTGGTAACAAACTCAATGGATAACATGCAGTACAGAATGGAGTGAAGCCTCGTATGCAGGTTTCTGATTTTGCTGAATACATAATTACTGTTGCTAGACACATATATGACACTTCAAACCATATGCTTGCTTATTTCATTTCTTTCCTTCACTGTAGGCTTCCCTTCTTTACTGATCCCAAATAATTCCTTGACAAAAATTTTGCAAAAAGATTTGGAAAACTATATCAGACAATGTATTAAGGGGTATCTAAAATCCCATACACTCTGATGACTTGTGATCTAAGAATGGTTAAGTTAATGCTTCAAGAAAAATTAGAGTTTAGATTGTTTGTATTTTATTTAAAACATTTTCAGACCGTATATTTTACTTGTATTCTTTTCCCCTCCCCAACTCCTTCTGGATCTCTTCCATTTCTCTAGTCTTTCAATTTCATGTGCTTTGAATTTTTAAAAACTTTTATTTTTGTCTTAGCACCTCTCAATTGTGACCCCTTTGGGGTAGCATATCAGATATTCTACATATCAGATAGTCTCATGTCAATATCCATTCATAATAGTAACAAAATTACAGCTATAAAGTATCAACAAAATAATTTTCTGGTGGGGGGGGGCTCACCACAACATGAGGAACTGTATTAAAGGGTCACAGGTTTGGTTAGGTTGAGAAGCACTGAACTAAACAGAAGAAATCAGTGAATAAGTAAAGGACATTCCAATGAGGCATAAGGGAAATGAAAGAGGAAGAAAAAAGAATGGAACAACTGTGTAAATCCTGTAGGCTTCCCTTAAAGATTTTAAGGGATGAATATAACTGAGTCAGCAACTCACACAGGTGAATGATACCTCTGCAAATCCGTTTTGTTACTGTACTTTTCTCTATTCTAAATACTCCCAGGAAAACTATTGTCTCTATGATTTGGGAGAACAGATCCACTGGGGAAAATGATAAAAAAGATCACTGAAATAATGTAACTCTGCTGTCCGTAGATATGGAACTAGAAAACTCAAGGTAACTGTTCAGATTTGAAAGTAGTTTTTAAATAAGGTCTTTAAACTCAGTATATCAAAGAGTCAATAAAAAATTATTTAAATCAATACATATGGATTAGCAAATAAAAAAGAGAGTGAATGCATTTAGATCAAGAATGTAGGGCACACTCATTATCCAAAGTAAAGGAGGGGATGGCAAACACACAAGAGATGCAAACAAATGGATCAAATACTTCATCCAGCATGAAACCAGAGAAGCTTATTCTCCCAAGGTTAAGGATAAAGATTTATTTGGAATATTGTTTAGGTTTGAGGTCCTTGGACTATGAAAAACATGACCAATTTTTACACTATGGCATATCTACAGAGAGACGTTCACACACAATCCATATACCTATTGGCATATCTCTAGTTCTACCAGAAAATCAGAATAATTTGTTTCAATATAAGCAAGAAGCCCAACACAGAAATTAGCCAGAAGTATAAGGATAAGAGAACTTCCCGTTAAATAGAACAGTATCTTGTTAAAGGTACAGATCTGTGATTAATGATCCAATGTTTCTACTTAAGAGCTCATTTCCATATGAATCTTTAATTCCATTGTGATGGATTATGTCATTCTGAATTACTTGCTGTCTTTTACCATACCATTATTCGGGGGTGAGTCTGGAGGACTGATAAATAAAATCTCATTTGTCAATTTGTCATGGATTTTTATTGGCCTGAAAAGTTTTACAGATCGTATTAATATAAGATTAATCTGTTGGAAATTTTTGTGAGATTCTCTTCCCATGAGGAATTTTTCTTTTTCTTTTCTTTTTTTCTAAATATCTATAATTTGTGGTACTTATCTAAGTGTTTTAGAAAAGTTTTCTTCAAAGAGAAATCAAACCCTAAAAGAGAAAATAACATCAAAACATCAGTCAACTTCATTGAGTCTCTTCTCTTAACTCATTTTATTGGATTTTACCCAGGATACTATTTGTACCAAGCCTCAGAGCTTATTAATATGATTACAAAGGAAGAATAGAATTAAACTGTCAACTTGTGTCCATATATATGTGTAACAAGCATCAGAGTGAAACAAATAACAAAGATATTGATTAATACAAGTTAAATGCATCATTTGTGTTAAAACCACCTGCTCTAAAAGAATAGTCTTCCTCAGGAAGTTGCTTGATGGCAGTGGTTGTCTTCTGTCTTCAGACAGCATCTCCTATCACTCAAATTTGATTATGTGATATTATCTGCATATACTAGATAGGTCATCCAGCATGTTTCTAATTAAAACATGTATTGTACATATATATGTGTGTGTGTGTATTACAAAAAATTGTTTTGAAAAGGAAAATCAGAAGACAGGTAAAAGTTGTTTCCTTAAGAATTTCTATTTTAATCTTTTGGTACTTTTAAAGATAATTCAAAAAAATCATCACACAAATGATGAGAAATAGTAGGTGTCATAGATAATCCATGCTAAGTTTTCTTGACATGAGGCTTTACTGATGTGCATTTAGAACTTTTCATATACCCACAAAGATTAATTTACTTCAGAAACTTTTGCTTACTTGGCTCCTTCAAAGAAAGAAAGAGAAGATATTTTATTTTACTACTTCTCTTTTAAACTCTTTATTTTTTCCCTACACATGTCAATCCAGGAAATATCAACTAGGTGAGTTTCAAATAAAGGCAATTTTATTTGTGGTAATTTATTAGATTTTTAATTTACATTATTGCACTGCATGGAATGCTGGCTTTGAAAAAGAAGCTAATTGGATGTGAGAGTGGTTGCAACCTTTTTTAATTGCATGAAATCATTGGCATTGCATCAAGCCTTCTCATAGCAACACAGATCGTGATCTTTCTCTTATTACCAACCATCACAGAGCTATTCTGGTACAAGTTTATCTTCTATGAAGTCATCAAATACCACACTATATTAAAGAAGTGACAATGTGTATACCTTTTATAAGAAGCAATTTATTGCTTCATGGTAGTTATACAATTGCCTTCCCCACCTCTACATTGCTATACTGTATTCTTTCTCAGGAAGTACCTATACTTCTATTTTTAGATTAAATGAATAATCAGAAAATTATATGTATTCATATCATGTTATATTTTATTAATGGTTTATACTTTCTATCCAATATAACGGTTTCTTCCTTCCAACTAATCAGCATGGATGATTACTAGGCTCAAAAAATCAAAGTGCTGTAAGTCACATATCTAATGGCAAAATTACAACAGAATTTCTGCTAGCATGACTGACATGCTCAGTGCTTATAGTAGCCAGTAAGGCTGCCACAAATATTTCAATTCCCCTTACAGCCAACGATATATTAGGTTTGTACCTCCTTGTCCCTTTGAAATCATTTGTAAATGTCTTCCTTTGGCTGTGGAAATGTGAGTAAAAGGGTCCCTTGTCATTTCTTGGTAGAAGCATTTTGTTGCCATTGTTCACATCTAGCTCTTCATTTATCCTCTGTAGTGACACGGAAACCTACTTCAAAATGGGTTGTCCTTTGAGTCAGTCCTTTGAATGATTACCTGACAGAGCCTTCACCTTACCAACTTGTATTGAATATGAAATCTAAGTCAGAGATACAGCCTTGTTACATTCATCCAGTGGGGTTTGAGTTATTTCTCTTGACTCACACATACATTCTTTCAATAGAAAGGATCAATATTTTCTTGTTGAAGTGTGTTTTTCTCAGAGCCTCAAATTCATGAAACCTTACTTCTCAGGGACTGATGATACTACTTTTGCAATTATGCATTAGTAACAACTTATGCTCATTCTCAAACTGAAGTATTTTGGATTTGGTAGATGTGATGAAAAGACTGCCAACATAGCAGTGATAGATTCAGGCCTTGGAGGAATAGGGGGAGGCCAGTCATTATTCTTACAACTCTTAATCAAATGAGCATACTATCTTCTTCTTACATGTGTGGTTTTGCATGAGAAATGAAGATGTTTAGTATGAAAGAAGAGCAAAAATTGGATTAGAGGTGATGAATACAGCTGTGATCAAAATACAGCTGTGATCAAAGTTGCATGTATTTGGTGGTAGTCTTGCCCTATTGAGTTTAAGTGCATTTCACATACTATCTATGAAGAAGACTGGTAAGAATTGAGAATGCAGGGTGACTATATTTAGAAGCACCCTAGAACTAAAAGTTGAATCTTTAAAGATAAAAGTAGGTTTCTCTGAGTACACATCTTTTGATTCTGAAAATGTCAGATATTGGAAAAAACTGGCAAAAATAATTAGAATCAGGGGGAAAGCATTAGGGAAAAATAGTTCCCTTCTTTGTTATATAATTCAAACTTCACCATAATCTTCCCTTTACCTTGTACAATTAATTGTTCATTATCTTTTCTTTATCAACCTTGACTCAAAATAAAATATATAGAGGACGCTCCCAAATTTTAGAATCCCAAACATTATACACAAAGAATATTGAGAAATTATTACATTCAACTCTCTTTTGTCTTGTGGAGGAAACAGATATTCAGAAAGTGCAAGAGAAAAGACTTGCCAGTTCATATGCAACTTTAACACAGAGAACTGTCAAGAACCATATCCACTTAATCAAATCCTAAAAATATTTCATGTTTAAGTGCTTAACATAAAAGTCTGTTTGGCATCCTATAATATAAGCTACATCTTCTGAACTGCAAAAAAGGAGCACAGCATTAGGAAGGGTGAGAACCACTGGTCTAAAACAATATTCTGTTTGTCTATCTTTTAACCTCTCAGAATTTTAAGGTAAGACCCAACTTTTGAAGCTACCATAGACTTCAGACATAGGATTAAGAAGAACCGGACTAAACTGAGCTATGAGCCATTTCCCTAAAGGCTAATACTTCTTTATCAGAAGTTGAAATATAGGCTACCAAGGGAGAATAGCAATCAATAGTTCTACCCATATATAAAGCCTTAAAACCAAAACAATGACTGTCCTGGGAAGATATCCTCAATAGTGACAGTAATACATAAGGGTAACCAACAGCTATGTAATTAGATTTGAGGCCAACTCAGTAAGAAGTAACTCATGCTTGTATTATAAAACTACATAATAACATATAACTAGAGAACAGTCTACTACTTCCATTTCTCTAAACTAATATTATTTCAAACCATATCTAAATATTTATCCTTATACCTACCGAAAATTTAGCTCCTCCTTCTCCTCAAAGAGACTTGTTTAGACAGGACCTCATAACCAGCCAAAATGTAGAAAATAAGTGACCATGGGGTACTTAGTCCCAGTTGGGACAAAATATCATTATACTTAAAGACGCTTAAATTCTTAAAAATTGCAGAAGAGGCAAAGAAAAGAGTGCAAAAAGCTAGATCACCAGGGCAGCTCCTGTGAGATTGTATCTTTATGTGTAATAAGAATGTTGTACATGTGAACTCTCAACAATATAGTTGCCTATGCATGACCTCCATGATAAACACACCACTCAACATGACAATTGCAATGAGGAAAATATCACAAGGCCCTAGCCCTAGATAAAGAGTTATAGGCAATCTACGGCTAAGAAAAAGAGTATCCATTTTCTCCAGGAACAAATCCCTAATAGGGTATCCAATACTAAGTGGTTCATCTTAAATACATTTGTATGCAAACAACACTCATTGGACCCAGTATGTGTATGTATGTGTGTGTGCATGTATGTATGTATGTATGTGTCTCATTTATATATATCACATAATTATGTAACAATAACCATTATAGAAGAAGACATGAATTTGAGAGGTGGTATGTTTGACATGGTAATAGTTAAAGCAGAAAGAATGAGTTGGAAATTATATAACTCAATGTAAATATGTATGAAGTTCTCAAATATTATTCAAGTCCAAGGTAACTTAGACAGGAAAGAGTTTACTTTAGTTTATATTTCTAGAACCTAGTCCATCATTGAAGAAGTCGGAGCTGGAACTCAAGCAAGAATTCAAGAAGAAACCACCATGTTTGTTGACTTGCTCAGTGAATTATGCTCAGCTAGCTTTCTTTTTTGAAATTTTTATTTATTTATTATGTATACAATAATACAGAAGAGGGTGCCAGATGTCATTATAGATGGTTATGAGCTATCATGTTGATGCTGGGAATTGAACTTGGGACCTCTGAAAGAACAGTCAGTGACCTTAAGCCCTGAGCCATCTCTCCAGCCCCCAGCTAGCTTTCTTATACAGCCCAGTCCCACATGCTTAGAGATGGTCCAACTAACAGTATTCAGAGCTCTCCCACATCTATCACCAGCCAAGACAATTTCCTATACACATTACTACAAGCCAATCTGATAAAAGAAATTATCCAAGTGTCATTCCCTCTTCCTGGGCAACTCTAGGTTTTGTAAAGTTGAGAAAACAAATGAACTAGCGTACTTGTGTGACCCAGTCTGTATTAAAACTCACTAAATAGCAAAGGACACCTTAAATTCCCAACTCTTCTGCTACCAACACATGAATGCTGATATTACAAATGTTTGCTACCACATCTAGTTTTATGGCGTATTGGGTGGGGATCGACCCAAGGCTTTGTGCATACTAGATAGTCATTTTTTCAACTTAGCTACATCCCCATACCATTGTTTCTTGAAAAACATTACCTTACTTTAAATGCAATCTCACTGAAATGTACTCACTTATTAAACATATCAGATTTCTGTAAAGATGAGTGCTAGCAACAAAATCACTGTTGCTAAGACATGTCTGCTTTTGCTTGGTAGTTGTTAAGTGTGGTATGTAAAGTTTGAGTGCACTCCAGTAAATATCCTTGTACCCAGAAGTATATGGACAGCAAAAATTGGAATCAAATGGTTATTAAGTTTTTTTTAAAAAAAATAGGAAGTTAGAGAGTAGGAAGTTGGGTTAGTCTGTTAGGAGTTAAGGCAAGGAATTGGAGATAAATATGATCAAAATACATTGTATGATATTCTCACAGAATTAAGAAAATATTTATGTATAAAATAAGGTGAACTGGCACCTTGGAGCCCATTCCCTCCAAAGGAATACATAACCCAGTCTTGATATTAGGATGAGGAAATCCAACTTGCCTGGAGTGGATGCTAAGCTGATCTACCTTAGGACTTCTTGATCTTTCCAGGGAGGGGATAGGGAGGAGAGAGGCTGAAGGCTGACTGGTAGGGGTCGGAAGGGGGAAGGGAAGGGGAAAGGAGTTGGAACAAGGCGATACATGGATTTAAAAAGAGACTTTATTTTATAAAAAATAAATTAAAAATGAGGTGGTACCATGAGATTAAATTGCTTTCTTTTCAAAAAATATATATTTATTTATTATGAATACAGTATACAGAAGAGGGCACCAGATCTCATTATAGATGGTTGCTGGGAATTGAACTCAGGACCTGTGAAAGAACAATCAGTGCTCTTAACCTCTGAACCACCTCTCTAGCCCCTCAATTGCTTTCTTTAAACTATGGTGCTATATATGGAACCTGGAGCTTTGTGCATGTCAAGCAAGCACTCTATTGCTAAGTTACCTCTCTAGTCCCAAGGGAACCCAAAAAATTAAGAGGGAGTTAAGCAAGAGTGAAGAACAAAGTAGTATCATAAGAAAAGATCTTCCATTGGGCTTGTAACTAGGGAGTTCACTGTTGATCTTAGAAAAGGCCATGACTCTGAAGAAAGGTGAAAAAATCATGAATTATGTGAATCTTTGAAATACTTTTTTGGGGAAATAACTGTAGACGGTAATGAATGCCTGGAGGAGATCTCAAATCAAGAAAGTATTTTGTCAGGATATGTGAAGACCTGATTGTGTTTTCTTGAGCTTATGTAAAAGCACACAGAGGAGAGGGAGAAGATACAAGAAAATATTCACTGAGCCACAGGCTACCAGGCCAATAAACTCTCTATGTACTCATGCCACCTTCTAGCATCTCTGTTAACATCAGTGTCACCAATTTAAAAAAAATGACATTTAGACTCAAGGTGATAATCACTTGTCCAAGAACATGATTCATATTTTTATGACATTCAATTTCCAATGGTTTTTTCCTTAGTAGGATCACCTAAGAGCAGCATGTTTTAATTTTCTTTTCTATCAAGGATCAATGATAGAGAGGCCCAGAAGGAAACTAGATAGCAGATGGGTACATGAAGCAATGAATTGTCATTTTACTGACTACTACTACGGCACTTGAATACATAGGCAACTCTGCATTAATATCATGTTTAGAGGAAAGAAGATCCTGGTGTTTAAATGCATTTGGGAGCAAACTAAGTTTGATCTCTATAGCTGATAATGTATGATTCTGTCAGATTGAAATAAAGTATTTTGGTGAGTGTGAGGTGGGTAAAAGAATCTAATGCAACATACATGGGTAGAACTTATTAAAAACTTATTAAAAACTTTTAGACACTAACCAAATCACCCAATAGTGCCAAGATAGCATTCAAAACACGAAAATTTTGAATCAGAATAGCATTATTCAAACTTTGAAATAAAAATGACAAGCCTTATATATGTCAGTAGATCAGGCATACACTGTGTGCCTATAATTGTGCACAGACTACTGTAGCGGGCATTTTGATAACAATCTCAGAATGCTCGGCACACCCATTTTCCATGAAGACCCCTCATTTTGTTAGGAACCTAAAATATAGTTATGTGAAAAAGCAGTTATTTGCAATAACTACATAATGTTACTACCTGGCCAGTATTAGAATTTATGGAGAAAATGGAGAAATACCATAAACATAGAAGATGGTATATGGATGTTGTAGAGAGAATATTATAAGCCAATTATATAATACTCCACTATTATTTGTGGTTTAGACTGCCTGTATTCTCAGTCATCCATGCTTTCAGTTATATATGGCCGTCTGTCATCCAAATGCATTCACTGGAAAATTGCAGGAAAATGAAACAATTCATTATATCCCAATGAATTTTCTAAGCATATATTATAACAATCACCTTATTTTATTGCTATGATTAACCTCTTGCTGTGCCCAGTTTAAAAATTAAACCATCATAAGTCCATATGTATAAAAAATAAACTATAAATTGGGTTCTATATTTTTCTCAGTTTCAGGCATATATTGAGGGTTTTGATTGAAGGTAAAGTAGGACTCCTATGTAAACTTAATTAAGATAAAGATTAACAAATGTATTCTTTTATTATAGTTTCCTTATGTTTTTGAGGTAAAGTATTACGTATTATAGATTGTCCTTAAACTCACTATGTTAGAAGCTGGTGACCTTGAGCTCCTCCTAAACCTATTGCCTCTACCACCCAAGTACTGAGATTTGCAACTCCATGTCTAGCTTCAAATGCATTAATTTAGAAAAATTTTTTTCTATTTATTCCCATGATCAGAGCTTCTTATCCATGATGGAACTAAAGTTTTGAATTTCTTTTTATCTCTAGGCATGATGTGGAATGCTGTTAATGTCAGGAGGCAGAGATGGGAAGATTTCCATGTGTTATAGGATGTACAGTGAAAGACTGTGTCAGAAATAATGAAAGAGAAGAAGGAAAGGAAGGAGGGACATAGGGAGAGAGTCTTATGTGATATTATCATAGGAATTACTCATCAAAATCATTATCTAAAGTGATGTCCAAAACTTTAGTGCTCTCATGGAGTATTTCTTGATGGAACAATTTGCAAAATGGTTGACTCACAAAAGTTATTTCCAGTAACTCTAAAGCCACATTTGCTGTCACATTAAACACAACTGTACTAGTAAATCATGCTGTGTTATTTATTTTGTGTAATATTTATGGCTGTCACCTCAAAAATGGTTATAGTTGTATAAATAATAGTCTGTATCTTTGGCATTCCTTTGTTACACAAATAATGGGCACTTGGTGCACAGAACTGTGATAGATTTGATTAAAAAAAATAGGCAGATTTCAATTAATTAGTTAGGTATTTTTTATCTGCCAATGGAGACAGTATGTTTTCTATATTAAATTGATCTATTAGATAGCATTTGCCTACCATCCTACCATCCCCCATCTATAGCTCTCTCTTAAAGAAGTTAGAAGCACCAAGAATAATGTTTTCCTCTGTTATTGACCACATTCCCCCACTCCTCTATCAAATCCCATTGCATTTTCCATTCTGTGGTAGGATCTAAGACACAGCAAAATGTGGTTTCCATTGCTATGAAGCTATGTGAGCCTTGAAGAGTTCAACATGTTCCTGGTTGTAGAATTACACTGAATACTTTAAAATCACTTATAACATCAGAGTCATTTTGATTTGATCCAATGTACATGGTTATAAATCAACAAATATATGATTGCCTTACATTGGGATAGTTCCAGAAACATAGTATAGTTTTTGAGGGAAGGGTCGCAAACTATATTCAAGGCTAAGTGATGTGTCAATTGTAGAGGATCTATAAAACAAAGTGTTTGCCTGATAGACTTATTTTGATGGTTCTGATGTTTACCTTAACATTTTTTCCTTCAAGTATGTTTAATTATACTTGGAGGCACTTTAAAGCATAGTGCTTGATACCGTTTATGAATGATTTCAGTCTTCTTCAGCATTATTGGAATATTTCTTTATAGTTTTAACCCTTAAAACTCCAGGTCCTAAAGACAAGGAAACAGAATAGCCATGAATATCCTGTGACCTAATTTTTGGAGTTCATGAGACATTTTTAAAGATATTGGCTCCTTGAAAGTATGCCATTAATAGTTGCATATGGAGCAGAGGCCAAGTTTTAGTATCAATTCTTATAAAACAACTCTATATCATTTCTAAAACAGGAGTAAGGAAGAAACACTAAAATTATATCAAGAGTTTTACCTAAGTAGTTTTCTGGAGTTACATTATCATTAAATTGTTGTTGAAGAAATAAATTGAGCATTGATTCTATGTTGCCCTCAAGTTTATGCTCTGGTGCCATTTTATAATTGGGATCTCTTTTTTATTGAAGGCTTCTTGATTCTTCAGAAATTGAATCCCACTGGCTAAATATCCTAACTACTGGATTTTCTTACCTTGTCTTCCAGGGACTAATGTTTACTAGAGGTAGACTATTGGTATGTGTCACATGTCTGACTGGCATGGCTTGCATGTCTTATGGATGAGCATTCTCTTTGAGGAAAGAGTTCTGCTGGTTAGCTATATTTGCATTTGGCATTTGGGGCTATCAGCACTGAAACAGATCAGTTGTTTCCTTCATCTCATTTTTCATGTGTGTGTTTACCATGCCATTAACTTTAGCTTCAGTTTCGTGAAAAAAAAAATGTAAGCTCTCTGGAGATTTTTTAAATCATAAAATAAATATAGATTGGGGAAAATAAACATTTAAATTAGAGCTATGATTAGACTTTTAAAAATAAACTAAACTATATATGTATAAAAGTAGCCAAGCACATTTACTTTTAAAAATTGTCTAGGGAAATATTAATAAACAGGCCTCTAGCTCTCTTCTGACACTCAATAATCTATAAATAGTAGTCACTGAAATATTATCCTGGGAATAAGTAATAATAGCAAAAAAATAATATCTCTGATGCTACTACTTTCACTGTTTACACACCTATGAACAGATAGTATTACGTGTAGTATTGAGATTAAAATCACATAGACAGTAAACTAATGGCTTTTTAAAGAATCTGTGCAACACCTATTATTACTTGTCTAAATCTAGTTGGTGTCTGGTGCTAGTTGCACAATATCACAGGCCTAATACCTTAGAAGGATAAGTGTTAACCACTATACTACAATGCTGGGTACCAAGTCTGATGAGTGAGGCCTTCTTCCTGGTAGAGTCCCGAGGATGCACAAGGGTATCACACGTGAGAGACAGGAAGCAGTAGCGAGACGTAGACATACTAGTTTTTAATAATAATCCCAGATGGAAATAATTGTTAGAACATTAATTCATTGTTCATTTGCATGGATTAGTCCATTCATACTGGCAGAGTTATAATCACTTTACCCAAGGCCCTACTTGCTTCCACATTTTATTTTGAAGTTCAAATGGTCAAAATTAGAACTTTTAAATTGCAACGTCCAAAATAAAAACACCAACATGATATGAAAAGAGAAAAACAATGACAGTTACAGAATTGAGGAAGCTTTTTCCAGCACCAGTTATGGGTATGTGAAAAGTTTACATAGGGTGGAATAATTAGAATTGAAGGTAAGAGCTCAGCAAAATGATTTTTTTGCTCTGATTTTCATTACCACAGAATAATAAAGGTTAGCAGTCACATTTTCAAGTTACTAAGTTTAAAGTTCCCACTTCCTTCCCAAAGGTTTGTGTGTGCACTTGAATGCAGAAAAATTAACTTTAAAGTGTAAACCTTCTCGATTTTGACTGAATAGTGGCAGGAAGGCACAATGTAATTTAGAACAAGACAAAATGGAAGAGTATCACATTTCAGACTGAGACACTTAAACATGACATTTTCACTTTGGGAATCTATGTCATTATTAAAAATTCTTTTAATTAGTATCAAGTGATTTGAGAAGAAGTCAGCACAGAGCCATTGTGCACACAAGTACAAAGAGATTCACTGATGTGTGTGCCTATAGTTTCTACATTTTCATAGCTCACAGTAAGGAATATATTTTAAACGAGTTCTAGATGGTAGATTACATGTTTAAGCTACAGCAATACTGCATGACAGGGAGTGCTGATGATCAGAGAGAGAGATTAACTTGTTTATGATTACATATGTATAAAGATGTAAAGTCAATGTACACTGTTGTCTCTAAAAGTCTAATACTATTGACTAACCCATGTGGCCTCAGAGCATCAAAAAGATGGTAAATATTATACAGAACAAAATAATGAGTTTCTATCAGATGATAAAACAGATGTAATACTCAGTGTCTAGACAAAGCATTATACTGATAGCTAAGTAGCCAATAGCCATTGAAGCTCATCTAATTCCTATACCTTTGTATGAATACTACAGTGTTCCAAGTGTTTGAAATATTGTAGCACTGGCTTTTTTTTTGAAAACTTATTTTCTGCAATTTAATTAGTTATGTAAAACTGTACTTTTTTGGGTAGCTTAAGAAATAGTAGCATTAATACTATTCAGTACACTGTTGTTATTCATAGGACATTGTCGAGAAATCACCCTGTGTGCTTCCCTGCCACAAATCCTATTTTTGTAACTAGTAAATTGGACAACAGTTAAATGGAAAAGGGCTAAGAGACTTGGAGATATATATTCCAAGGCAGTGTTTATGCCCCATTGCTGGCAGGAGGAAGGCTAAGAACCAATGTCAAGCAAGCTTCATGTATTTGCTATGGTGTACTCTGGCAGAGGCCACGTCTCTTGTGTCTACCAGCTAAATTACTGCACAGGCACCAATAGTACACATCCATTTAATGTAACAAGATGCTCAGGGCAATCACCTTGACTTACCCACCCTTGAGACAGCTAGAGGTTCTACTAATGCAGAAACTTTCACAACAGTAGCAGAATGGTGTGTATTTGAAGAGAGATGATCCACAGCATACAGATTTCATAGCCTAAGTTCCTAATGCTTTCAGGACAGAACAAACAAATCTGTCAAACTTAAGAACTATCAAACCAACCAAGACTTTGAGGCTCACCTAGAAAAAGATGCCCAGAGACATAAGCAAAGAAAAAGGACTGTTATAACTTTAAAGGGAAAAGCCTTAGCTACTCTTCTAATTTGATTGCTTTAGGATGAATTATTCTAGGCCTCATTTGGGCTCATTTTGTTAAAATACAATATTTTCTAAAATTACAAAATCAAGGTTAAATCTCTTCATTTTCATACTGCTAAACAGGAGGGAGGATTTTTTTGTTCAGATCAACAGCTCAAAAAGTTGGAAAGTTCCTCAATACAGACCAACTGGCATAAGGCAGGGAACCTAGAAGCAAGGAATTAACCAAGAATGTGGGATCTAACATCTGCAGTAGCTAAACTCTAGTGAGGATCAAGTACACACAGGTATTCTAGGCTTGACTGTATTAATACACTTGTGTAATGTCTCTTTCCATAATCTAGATATAATATTAAAAACTTAATTCCATTGTGAACTTTTAAAAATAGTTTGATAATTGCATATTTTCTGATTGTAGAAATTTGTAATCATTCATTACAGAATATTTAAAGAAGGCGTAAATAATAAAGAAAATTCAAAGCTCTATAATTCTATAATTTAAACAAAATAGCTATTAAAATCTCTATATTTCTAATCAGTTTTTATTTATAATTCTAAAAGTATAGAAAGCATGAAGTTTATATCTGTCTGTTAAACCTTTGCCCCAGTTTATTTTATATTCATTGAGAACATTTTCCATGTAATTGTACATCCCTTAAAAGCAAATTTGATCATCTATAATATTTAATCTCTTAAACACATCATGATCAATTTAATCATAGAAAAATTCTTGGTCATTGAGGCTATATCCAATTTTTTCCAACACAATGAAGTTACTGTAAGTAAATTTTAAAGTGCATCCCTGCCTATTATTTGAAGATAAAATCTTAAATATTGATATTACAAAAATGAAGACAATATATATTTCTGAGCCTTTTTAAGTTACCTCATGAAACAGCTTTCTAGAAAATCTTATATATCTATAATCATTCCAGCATTTGTCTAAAACTGTCCATCTCTATATGCAATCCATTGTCTAGCACACTTAATTAGGTGGGAAAGTAGGATTTTAATTATTCTCATTTCTTTTATTGATCTAAGATACACATTTATGGAATTTACTTGAATTATGTAACTATTTGACACAGATTTATTTGGATGTGCTTTTTCCATCTATTATTTGTTTATTGCTTTATCTGTTTATTTTGGATTCTAGGCATTACACCAAGAACCACACACAAGCTAAGCATGTGCTCTATCATTTAACTGTATGACCACTCTGTCATTTCTGTGTATGTCAAGAATGTAACCCCTTATTCCTGCATACTATTTTTTTTTCAAATTTTATCATGTCTTCTTTGAAAGACACTTTGTGCATAATAAAATCAATTAATTTTGAGTACAAAGTTAGGTAAGATTTGCAAAGGCCACTTGTATAACTATCACATAAGTGATAGTATTAATATGAAAATCATGATATTAAATAACATAACATTATAGTATGCCTTAAATTCTGGCATTTAACATTTTCTAAATTTGTTAATTTCAAAATTATTTTAGCTCTTTCAAATGTTTCATATTTTATAGTACTTCATAATCAGCTTGTCAAATTCTTTTTTTTTTCTTTTTAAATGTGTTCCTGGATTTCATTGGCCAGTATTTTATTGAGGCTAGATAACAAGAAGGGCCCAAAGAAGGATGCCTGGTGGAAGAGAAACTAGAAGAGATCTGTTAAACAAAGGGTGGAGGGGGGAGAATGGAGGGGTGGGAACTTGGGGCAGGTTGGGCTGGTGAGGTATGGGAGGCAGCTTGGAGGCAGGACAGTGAGGGAGAGTAATGACAGAGATATCTAGATGGGGGACATTTTGGGATTAGAGAGAAACTTGACATCAGGAAAACCCTTAGGAATTCACAAGGATAACCACACATAAGAATCCTGGCAATAGTGGAGAGGGTGCTTGAACTGGCCAACTCCTGTAATCAGATTAGTGACCACTCTAATTGTCGTTAGAGATCCTCTATCCAGTAACTGATGAAAGCAGATGCAGAGATCCACAGCACAGCCCTGGGCTGAGCTCTGGGAGTCTTGCTGAAGAAAAGGAGGAGGGACTGTATGAAGTGGGGTGGGGGGAGTGGGGGTAAGTGGTGGGGATGTGGGAGGTATTATGCTGAAGGAACCCATAGAGACAGCTGACCTGATCAGCTTGTCAAATTCTACAATGAAAAAACACACAAAGATCCCGTCAAACCAACTATAAATTTGAAGAAAGTATCTGTGTTAGTAGTATTTTTTTCCCACTCCAAAGGCTAGATCTGTTTATCTACTTACTATAACTGTTTAAAATTTAAGCAGTATTTTATAGTTTTCATTGTACAAAGGAACACCTTTTGTTAATATATTACTAATTATTGCATGCTTTTATGCTACTGAACCTATCATTTATTAGTTTTAGTTTCCTTTCTGTTGCTGCAATAAATTCCACAACTATGTGCAATTTTGTGGCGGCAAGGGTTTCTTTCATCTTACACCTGAAAGATTTTCATAAAGGGAACTTAAGACAGGAACTGCAAGCAGGAAACTGAGGGAGGACCCCGAGCAGAGACTGCAGGCGAACCCTGCTTATTACCCTGCTCTTTAGACTCAGAGTAAATTACTTCTTTTTATAACTCTCAGAAGCACCTGCCCAGGAGCAGCACCACCCACAGTGGCCTGGACACTCTCACATAAATTATTAATCAAGAAAATGCCCAAGAAACTTGCCTACAGGACAATCTGGTGGAGGCATTTACTCAACTGAAGTCTTTTTCTCAAATGTCAATTTGACATCAAATTGACACAACAACCTAACCAGCATACTGTCCATTTTTTTTACAGTCAACTATTAGATAATCTATATGTTTTTTAACAGGTGCTATTGGTGAAGTTTATATTCACTAGTTTATAAAATTTATTTTATTGTGAAAATATTACATAAAATGCCTAGATATATTTATTGTTGTGATTGTTTTTACTTAATAGTACTATTACATACTATTAGATTGTCTGTTGTCAGGTTATCTGTTATTTTTTCATAATGTTACAGTAACATTGCATGGAATTAACCTCACTTGTTCATAATAGTAATAATTTAATACAATATTATTTATTGTTTCAATCTTTTAGTCTATATATTTGTAATTATAATCAATATCTGTGTAGTGTTTATTTCTGTTTTAAAATATGTATGTGGTGTATATATATGTGTGCTTATGTGTGTGCACATGTGTACGAGTGTGTGCTTGCATGTGTATATAGGTGCATGTGTAGGCCAGAGCTTGATGGTAGGTGTCTGCCTCCATTGCTCTTCACCTTATTTTTTGAGTAATTTTTACTGAACCTGAAGCTCACTGATATAGCAAGATTAATTGGCCAGGTAAGTTCTTCCTGTCTCCATTTTGCCAGTGCAAGAATTATAGGTGGCTGACAGATTACTCAAAGCATGTTAAATGTCCAAGCATGATCCATTTTACCATTTATTTGTGTACAATTGAAGAATTATGTGAACAACCACTGGGTCAAATTAGTGACTATAACACTCATGTCTTCCACAACCTGTCCAGTTTCCTTTCTAATTGTTCCATTAGATAAACATAGAATATAAAATTGCTGTTTGTGATGGAAGATTTATTTCTCTTTATCAGTTCTGCTAACTTTTGTTTATGTGTCTTTTAGTTCTATTATTTGATGATATGTTCCATTCTTCTCATAAAGTGTGTTATCATCATCAGATGTCCTCCTCTTCCCTAACATTTCTTCCTCTGAAAACTTCTTTATAGAACTTCTTAATATAGCAGTTCCCACTTGCTTTTGAGTTTTGTTTGGTAGTTTATTTTCTATCGTTCTATACTTTATTTTTTGTGCCTAAAATATATTTCTGGTAGCCAGAGAGATGAAGACTCTGTAGTTAAGAGCACTTTCATAGTTCAGAGGCTTAATTCTCATTACCCCCACCACTTAACATAGCCAGCTATAGCTTGAATTCGGGGAATCTGATATGTTCTGACCTCTGTGGACTCCTTCATGTATAAGATTTAGATGAACATAGACCAGGACACAGGACATAAAACATTAAAAATAAATAAATAAAAGAAATCCCAGTATTTTTTACCAGACTGTGATCTTTCAACAAAAAAAAAAAAAAGAAAGAAATAAGAATGATGTTTCTAGAGGACAACTCATGTTTGTTCCCTATTGTTGTTTTCTTTAACTCATTTTTTATATGATGCATTTTTCTGCTTTATATAATTCAGGGCATTTAAATGAAAGAAAGAAAAAATATACACATTTATTCAATTCCATTGATCAATTCAGTGGTCTCACTATTAAATTTTATGTTGTTAGCCTTATCAATGTGTTATATAATATGTTTTGTCATGTTCTGGCTGGGTGGCATGATTTCAGAAAAAAATGTCTTTTTCACCTTCCTTTGAATATTTTTTGATGAGGGTATTCAGTGGAATGATTATAATTACATGCTTCATCAAATATGAAAAATAGTCTTTTACCCCAAATTATTGGTTTCTTCATTCCTTCCTGTTATGGTTTATGTTATTTCACTAATTTTTCAATGTTCAATCTGCTATTGATTTCATTCATAAACCACACCATTTCACTTTGGACAGTGTATTTTTATTTCTGGAATTTTGTTTGCATATGTCTGCACATATTTGGTTTCCTCATTTTATTTGTATTTTACAATCTTCAGCACATTGAGTGTATTTGTTAGTACATAGAATCTTGCTTAAACTTCTACTTGCTTGTGTAGTGGCAGGTTATGTGGTCCTGCTTCTTCTAGGTGATGTAATTTATTTGCATACAGTTGCTCATAATAGTTCTTTTTTTTTTCCTTTATTTTGTATTTATTAAAAAAAAACACACAGTAAAAAGAATTTAAAATGTGGAAGAGTTAACAATAACTATATAGAGGATAAGAATGATAAGCATGGCTTATCAAGGGTAGACATACAAATAAGATTGCTACACCTATATTTTCTTTGTGTTCATCTTTCCCTCTGAATTTTTTTTTTCCAT
>PVIH01017493.1:0-41643 GCA_004025045.1 Sigmodon hispidus
GTGGAAGGATCTGTAGATATCTATGAAATCCATTTGCATCATAACCTCATTTAGACTCCTTATTTCTCTGTTGAGGCTCTGTCTGGTTGATCTATCCAGGGTTGAAAGTGGGGTATTGAAGTCTCCCACTATTAGGGTATAAGAATTGATGTGGGATTCGAGCTTTAGCAGTGTTTCTTTTACATATGTAGGTGCCCCTTTATTAGGAGCATAAATATTTAAGATTGAAATCTCCTCTTGACCAATTTTTCCTTTGATGAATAAGTAGTAACCATCTTGGTCCCTTTTAATTGCTTTTAGCTTAAAGTCTACTTTGTTAGATATTAGGATTGCAACCCCTGCTTGTTTCTTAGGACCATTTGACTGGAAAATCTTTTCCCAACCCTTTATTCTAAGCCTGTGTCTGTCTTTGCAGTTGAGGTGTGTTTCTTGTAGGCAACAGAAGGATGACTTCTGTTGCTGTATCCATCTTGTTAGTGTGTGACATTTTATAGGAGAGTTGAGTCCATTGATATTAAGGGAAATTAATGACCATTGATTTATATTTCCAGCCATTTTTGGTGGCAACTTGTTTGTATTTCCTTTCCCTTGAGTATTCTTCTGTGGAATTATTGATTGTTTGTGATTTTGTGGGTGTGTCTGAGGTCCATAGGTTGGAGTTTTCCCTCTAATACTCTCTGTAGTGATGGGTTGGTAGACAGATATTCTTTCAGTCTGACTTTGTCCTGAAATACCTTGTTTACTTCATATATGGTGATTGATAATTTTGCAGGGTATAGTATTCTAGTTTGGCAGCCATGCTGTTTTAGCATCTGTATAACTTCTGACCAAGCCCTTCTAGCTTTCATCATTTGCATTGAATAGTCAGGTGTTATTCTGATGGGTCTGCCTTTATATGTGAGTTGGCCCTTTTCTTTTGTAGCTCTTAAAATTTTTTCTTTGTTCTGTATGTTTTGTGTCTTGATTATAATGTGGCGCGCTGACTTTTTTTTTTGGATCATATCTATTTGGTGTTCTGTAAGCTTCTTGTATCTTTATCGTCATTTCCTTGTTCAGGTTAGGGAAGTTTTCTTCTATGATTTTATTGAAAACATTATCTGTGCCATTGAGCTGGTATTCTTCTCCTTCTTCTATTCCTATTATTCTCAAATTAGGTCTTTTCATGGTGTCCCAGATTTCCTGAACATTTTGAGTTATGGCTTTTTTAGTTTTACCATTTTCTTTCACTGATATATCTATTTGAGCTACTGAGTCTTCCACTTCAGAGATTCTATCTTCCATCTCTTGAACTCTGTTTGTTATGCTTGTATCTGTACTTCCAGCTTTTTTCTTCAGGTTTTCTATTTCCATCTTTGCCTCATTTTGTGCCTTTTTTATTGCTTCTATTTCAGCTTTTATTTCAGCTTTTAGTTCCTGCATGTTTCTTTCATAGATTTGTTCATCTCTTCCAATTTTTTGTTTGTATTTTTTTCTATTTCCTTAAGGCTTTTTTTCATATCTTTTTTGAGAGCTTTAATGATCATCAAAAAGGAATTTTTGGTGTTGTTTCCTTCTGTTTCCTCTTCATTGCTCAGTTCAGGTCTTATATTTGTAAGATTGCCATTCTCTTCTGGAGTTACCATGTTGTCCTTTGTATTGTTATGTTATTTTTTGCACTGATGTTTGCCCATGGCTTCAGTGGTTCACGATTAGATGGCTCTTCATCATTTGTGGCACTCGGATTTGTATGCCTCCTGTCACCCCTCTGGTTAGGGTCTGAGTCTGTCCTTCTGAGACCCCTGCAGATGTTGGCTTGCTCAGTTAGATGTGGTGGTGGGTAGCCGTGCAGCTTCCCTCAGCAGGAGCTGTGCATCTAGTGACCTGCAGAGTTTATCTGCCCCTGCTCCAGAGTGTGCTGAGACTCTGCAGACAGCACTTGGTCCGGGAGCAGAACCGGAAGCTATGGGAGCTCAACTCTCCCTCCCAGGCTGGGATATAGGTGCTTGGGCCTGGTGACCCCTCCTCACCTCTGGGCGGGGTCTGTGTCTGTCCTTCAGAGACCCCTGCAGATGTTGGCTTGCTCAGTTCAAGGTGGCGGTGGGTAGCTGTGCAGCTTCCCTCAGCAGGAGCTGTGGGTCTGATGACCTGCAGAGTTTATCCGCCCCTGCTCCAGAGTGTGCTGGGACTCTGCAGACAGCAGTTGGTCCCGGGAGCAGAACCGGAAGCTATGCCCACTTCAATGTTTCTATCTTTAGAAGAGTGTTCTTCAGTGGAAGTCACATTTTGTAGCTTCCTCTGCAATCCTCAATGATTCGTCAAGTTGCGATAATTTCATCACAATTTTTGTAATATAATAAAATTGAAACTAAGGGTTACCAGTGTTCTGTTAAGGTCAGTGCTTCACTCAGCATCATGAGAGAAGCTTCATCTTCCAGTATATAGTAACTAACAAAGAAATCAACAACTGGACAATGTTCAGTTTTGAGAGATTTTTTTTGAATATTCAGTGCTGTAGAAAGCTCTCCAGGGGCGACCACTCAGACACAATTTATAATCAATTAAGTTTTTACTCTAGACAGTTGGGACTTCATTCAGGTATGTTGATCCTAGTATCACCTGTCAAGAGCACACTGAATTTAGGCAGCAGACACCAAGTCCTGGCATCTAGCATGTTGTCTGCAGGGGGTACTTCATGTAAACAGTTTATCAGAAGGTTTATTTGGTGACCTGTAAGGGAAGTTTGCACAAACAACATTTTAACAGAAGCTAAGTTAGGTAGGGCATGTTAACCTTGAGTTCCTAGAATAGAGCTGAGTAATTTTGTATACGATTCTCCAACACAGAGTTAGAATTCTAGTGAAATTGAAGTGGCCTCAGCAGGAGTGCAATGGTGAGGGAGCCTCTACCCTGTCTTGTCTTGTTACAACCAGTCCTAAATAGGATGTCTCATCAAACCCCAGCTTTCACTGCTCAGAAAAAAACTAAGAAAAGGCAGAAAGATTGTTAGAGACAGGAGAAATGAATGACTCTGAAGAAACATTTTTTTAAGGCTCAACAGAACCTGAAAGTCAGAACTCACATGGACTACATCAGCATGCATAGAGCCTCCACAGGTTCAAGTAAACTGAGTCCCAACAATGAGAGGGAAAAGTGGACAGAAACCCCCACCACTAGCACAGGAGATATCTCCAAATATTATCTGCCTGACAAAAAATAAATAGTTCTAACCAATGGTTTCTCACTTGGTATTTTCACTACAGATAAGGGAGGCCCCATGCTCCACAGTAACTTTCGACACAAATGAACACAATGATGTTTTGTGAACTTTTTGCTCAATGTTGCTCTGTTTTGGTACCTTTTGCCTTGTTGGCCATTTGCTTTAATATTATAGCTTCTGATTTTGCACTTTCTGAATTTTCTGTATTTTTCTTGTGTTTTGTTTTTATTATTTTTTTATTATAATATTGTGTTGTTGCTTAATATCAAAAGATAAAGAAAGGGCATAGAGTTGGATGGGTGAGGAAGATCCTGAAAGATGGAGACAGATAAGAACATATTGTGTGAAAAAAAGCATATTTCCTGAAAAAAAAAAACAAATAAACAAATGAACAAAAGAATTACCAATGTTTAAGGTCCTAGACAGCCTAGAAACCAAGTATCTTATCAATCAATAACAGACTTGGTAAGTTACAGATCTTCAACAGGATGTACGATCTTAATGTCCTTTCTGAAGTAAGAATTATTTGGGGGAGTTAAATGTAGAGTCACACAATGAACAAATTTTACCCATCAAAGTCATAAATTTCTATTGATGTTCCTCAAAATTTTTCCACTGAATTACTGGCTGGTTCAGTGTTTCATCTTCTAATGCTGAGCTATTGAACAGGTTTCTGTCAGCTATTACTGTGAATGCATTTCACAAGTATGGGATAATTCAACATGTAACTTTTAAGGAAACATTTACTTCAGTGAGAGTAGTGTTGTCTACAACAGAAAAAAGAAGTTAAGACTTGACATTAAAACTATTTCAAATGTGAGCCATATTTATCACTTTTATAGTTTACTGGAAATAAAATAAACTATGATTTAAAATCATTTATAGCCCTTACATTTTAAGATTTTTCATTGCTTGCCATCTGCTTTTTATCAAAATCCATATTGCTTCTGACACATTTCCCTTTAGCTAGCAACTTCCTAAAATGGTGGGCTGTTGATACCATTCACTAGCTCCCATAAACTTAATATGATGGTGGGGTGACAAAAAAAAGCATAGTAAAATGTGCAACGAGCAAAATCAATTGCAAATAAAACACACAATGATTCTGAGATATTTTTGGAAACTCCAGCCTGTTCTCAACCGTGCAACTCCACCTTAGCCATTTGTTATGAAGTCCCAACACACACACTTATTATTGTACATTCATCACCCCATCTATGACCAAAAAATTTTGCATGAAGTTCCTCAATTCAAAGTCAAGACTATGAGGTGAGGAATTAGTGTTTTGACTATACATGCACAACTTTCTTTTAAAGAAACGTAATGATGTGATATCATAAAGAAAACAATATTTTCTTTTTCTCATCCCTAAACATGTGAACATTAGATTAATCTATTATTAGACTATACTGTGTCACACATTTTATTTTTACAAGTTGTTCTTTGGGTTTCTGCTTTGAGTTCTATGAATAATTGTTAAATGAATTTTGGCTAACCTTTTCCCCGATCTGGACCTGAGTCTCTTTCAGTACAATCCAAATTTGTGCAACAGTGCATGAATATAACATTTATTTTTCTTTCCTATCATACATGGTCTTGCAAATAGAGCTTTAAAAATGAATTGATTTTAGTGTTGATTCAATTTATTATACAGCAAATGTCACTCATCTTACTTTTATATTTCTTTAGTAAAAAAATCTATATAAGGTATCATAAGTCACATTCTTCTACCAGGTAAAACAATTCAGTTAACTGTTATCTATGATATAATCAAGATCTAAACATGAAAGTGATTTACAACATGTATCTCTACACAATTTTAGACAATAGAACTCTGTAGTTCAGATGACTGGGAACATCATCTAGTCACTAAAGAACTATCTAACCAGGCAAAAGATCTGAGTTTAAATCTCTAAAATCCAAAAATAAAGCTAGGTATGGCTGCTTGTACCTGTTACTGCATCAAGGGTAGTGAAGGCAAATAAATACTTGGCTAGTCAACATGTGCCACACACACACACACACACACACACACACACACACACACACACACCCCATTCATACACATACACACATACAGTTTTCTAAAAAGGAAAGAAAAAATACATGAATTATCTAGGTTTTCAAATCTTAGATAGCTGAGGTAATATCTTTTGCAAATCATGGGATTCCTTTTATGAGAATATTCCTATTGATGCAGACTAAAATTCTTTACTGTGTTAACTCAGAGAAAGACCTGCAAATTTGTTATACCTCGGATTCTTTTATGGGTAGTCAGTCTCTTGATAAAGTTTCCCTTGCTATTTTAAGCAGAATTTATTTCTTATAATAATTAACAGATTGTACATGCAAATCATATTTCTGGTACTTACAGCTTCAAATTTATTCACATCCTAAAACACTAACTGAGAGTTAAAAATCACTAATGATGGTGGCAGTGGTGGACCATTAGGTGCTAACGAATGTTTTCCTTTTAAAAAATACCTGAAAATATTAGAAAGATTATGGAATTATCTGTAAATTTTTGTTCTTCCAAATTTTGCTTTATCCTTTCCTCCATCTACCAAAGCCCATCTGTGGATTCAGACTTTGCCTAATCGATATGAGAAAGAAGCAGGTGTGAATCTGTAGACTGGAAACTCAGGGAAGAAAAGATTGATGTGCCGATTTGTTTTTGTATACCTGCCCAAAAGCTGAGGGATGAGTGTAATCTAATGATCATAAATAATAAACACTCTCATCAGCTGGGAAGGGAGAGAAAATTGGGGCCATCTCCATCAGAGGGAGGAGACCCAGCTGTTGCAGCTTCCTTTGTATGGAATTACAGCTAAGCCTTTTCCAACCTATCCATGATCTGGAAAGGAAGGAGTAGCTGCCCTTTCCTAAAAAGATTCCTCAAAACACTCAATTAATTCAAGTGTTTTTTACTCTTAGAGATGTGTAGGAACTCAAATTATAATTATTGTACAATGGAAAAGAAACTGATAAGAAATCCATCAAGACCCCTCCTACTCTCTCTTAAAATATTCAATAATTCTAACATGATTTTTTTTCCAAGTACAAAGGGATGTTGAACTAAATCTCCATTTTTCTTTCCCAGTAATATAAATAACCATTTACTAACAATATCATGCATATTATTGAAATATTTATAGGAGGTGTTTAAATTACATTGGTTCTTAATATGACTATCAAATAAATGTAAAAGGTCTTCTAGAGTTATAAAACACTATATTCAGATATACAAACAACTGCTAGTATCTTTTCCTGATTTTTATTACAACAGATTATGCAAGGATAGAAGGCATTTGTTATTACAACCAGTTAAAATCAAGTGAAATGAAAAATCACACAAGGAATTAGTGAAAGATTATAGTAAATGCAAGTTAACTTTCCTAGTCTGTCATCTCTTTCCTATCCTATTATACTTATTTTGTGATATATAGTTTTCACAATAGATACAGCCTTCAGTGTATCAGGCTGTCAATGTATTTTTTTCCCCTAAAAATGACAGTCTCATGTTTTTCTTTACAGATAAACATCTCAGGAAAGAGCTCTACCCTATAATTCATACTTAACATTTACATATTCATGAACACTTCATTGAGAAGTGATAACCTGTCTCTGCTTTCAAATGAAATTTAATTTCCAGGCTGACTGTGAACAAACACTTGAAATGCATTATAATTAACAATACGTTAACTTGTTCTGAAGCCCTTGTTTATATGTCATCCAGAAAGATACTGAAAACAGTTACTGTTCAATAAGCTACACTAAAAATGCATTTGTTACAAACCTTCAATGAACTAAGTACATCATTTTAGGACCCCAATAATCTCCTTAAATCATAGATTTTCCTCATTGCTGAATTGTTAGAGAATGGACACAAGTAAAGGCCACATATATATGTATATATCGATGTAAAGGAAACTATAACTTTGAAAGTCACTCAACATAAAAAAAAATCTTGGAGATCACTGCAATATTTCTTTGAGGTTTAATAAATGTTATTTGTGAAAGTCTTATGCCATTTATACCACAAAGAAACTGCTTTGGATGGACGAAAACAGAAATTTCCTGTCTTCATTTCTAAATGAAGCAAATAGCAGTGCACTATAGCAGTTTAAAGAATGGTAGCCTTTTAACTTACTGAATACAGATTTTTTTTTAATTTCATAGTATTTTTATTGCAGGAAGCTTAGATGCCATACAGTAATATTATATGTTACTCAAGAATTTTTTGATAAATTTTATAAATGAAATTTTTGTTTCTATAACTAGAATGTAATAATTTTAGAATTTTTAAGATTGCTGCTTCAAATAAACTCAACAACATTTACATATTTTATATGTATTAAACTGATTGTTCACACTAGATAAACTGAAATTCTGACTAAGTAGATATGTATATGGTAAATGGCATATCTTCTATTTATCTTATGTCTCTCAGGGATCTGAATAACTGTAATTGTTATGGTATAAGTGGAAATTATTTTTTGTTATTCCTACATTATGACTGGCATCCTGGAGATAGTTCAGCTGGTACTGACTTTATGAAACTAGTTCTGATACCTAGCACTCACGTCAAAAGCCTGGCTGGATGGTGCACACCTCCAGTCCCATTGCTGGAACCTCAACTAGGCTTTCCTGGGCCAATTACTTTAGTTCCAAAGAAGCTCCAGGTTCAGGATACTACCTCAAAAACTAAAGTGAAAACCACAGAGACAGCTGACCTGAGCTAGTGGGAGATCATGGACTTTGGACTGAGTGCTAGGAAACCTTCAGGGTACTGAACTAGGCCTCTGACGGGAGGTGACAGTTGTGTGGCTTAATCTTTTTTGAGGAACCCCTGGAAATGGAACCAGGACTTATCCCAGGTGCATGAACTGGGTTTTTAGAGCCCATTCCCTATTAATGGATACCTTTGCTTAACCTTGATACAGCAGGTATTTGCTTGCTTCTGCCTCAACTTGCTATGCCATATTTTGTTAACTTTCCAAGAGATGGATGCTTTACCCCATCTGAGGAGTGGATGGGATACAGAGAGAGAGAAAAAGGAGACATGGGTTGGGAGGAGGGAGTGGGAACTACATTTGATGTGTAAAATTAATAAAAAGAAAAAGTAATATAAAGTAGGAGGCAATTGATAAAGTCACAAAGAATCAATCTTTCACATATACAGGAAAAGGTATATGAACCACTATGTGTATTTTTTCTATTCTTCTGTTCTTTCCAGATGTACACACCACAAACTTTATTCCATAAGTCACTTTATCACAGAATCTTGTATGAGGGCTGAGTTTCATTTCATTGACAGCTTACTCATGTTTATTTATTTATTTTTGTGTTAAAACTTATGTGAAATAAAATCAGTCTAAAATAGCAGGAAAAATTTATCAAAAGACTGTATCACTTAAAGACAATTTAGAAACTGGAGGGGGCAATTTCACATATCTTTCTTTGTGTTAAGACAGTAAAGAATCTCAGTCTAATACACCAGAGATACTTATTGAAAGAAGTCACTTGATTTGAAAGAGATAGTACATCATATATTGAGGATTTGAAAAACATAGATTATACCATCTGTATTTATTTTTATCTCAGTTTTTAGAGTTTGGAGTTTTAGAGTTTCATCATGATGAAAAACAAAATTTCTATTAGAAAAATTTATTTTGTGTATTTCCAATGAGAAATATTAAAGATAATTGTCATAAAAATATGAAAAATACTGACAATTTTTAGGATTTTAATTATTATGAGACTTGTGAATTATAATAAATAACTTTAAAACATCACTTAATACAGTATTGCATGTGTTAATTAAAATTTTGAGACAGAATTTCCCTATATTACCCAAACTGCCATTGAACTCAGTGTTTCAAATTCTGAGATTTACCATAATGCATGTGGAATGTCTTTCTGTATGCTGTGATTATCATTGGTAAATAAAGAAATAGTTTTGGCGTATGACAAGTCATCTTAGGAGCAGGTGTGAAATCTGAGCATAGGTAAAGGAGAAGGAGAGCAGAGTCAGACAGAGAGGAAATCCAGCCACCAAAGAATAAAAAAAAAATTAAACCATGGGCCACATAGAAAGACAGATTATTAAAAATGATTTAAGAATCAAGAGCTAGTTAACAATATGCCTGAGTCATAAGCCAAACAACATGTAACATTTTTTTGATTATTTAGGAATTAGTGGCAGCAGGGATGTAAGCCAGTTCAAACCTCAGGGCTAGGACAAAAAGGCCAGGCCCAAAGCATTTACTGCAACTGGTCCTCAGCATGGGGCTGCTCATGGGGCTATTTGTGTATCTACATTCATAAATAAAAATTATTTTATATTTAAATTAAGATCTATTAGAACATTTTTATGCAGTTTCAGCTTCTATATTAATAACTTTTATAATTTTTAATTGGTCTTTCATAACATGCCTTAATAGCAAGCATAGCTAAATATGTTTTTTTCATAGATTATACATAATATTCTAGCCCAGGTTATAGTTTGTTTTTTGATTCTTGAGCCAAGTGAGTATACACACACATACACACACACAAATGTTTCATTATCTCATGTCCATGAAAGTATTTTGCTTATTAAAACTCTATTTACAAAGAATATGTCCACATAGCCTAAGACTGAAATTGAAACTAATTTCATTATCTTTTTAGTCTAATGATTTTGTGTGGAATTTGAACAGATTTTGAGAAATAACATTTTTACTATTTCTTTAACATAATTATAACCTTCATGTATAGTCAATTTTAAAGTAGTTACCATTTATACAATCTACCAATTTTAATTAAGCACTAGTTCATAGTAAATATTACAACACTACCGTATCTACTC
Source organism: Sigmodon hispidus (assembly GCA_004025045.1). NCBI lineage: Eukaryota > Metazoa > Chordata > Mammalia > Rodentia > Cricetidae > Sigmodon > Sigmodon hispidus. The sequence goes on from PVIH01017493.1 coordinate 10,047, forward strand.
ACAATTCACAAGTTATACTACTTTTCCAAGTGAGCAACATCTGCAGCTGTAATCTATGAATAATTACTAGAATCTGAGTTTTCTCTTAAGAAGTTTTTCACTCATGGGTTTCCTAAATTATTTAGGATTTGTAGTCATTCATAATAAAAATTACTTTTTGTGGTTGTTTTACATATAGAAATTATTTGTTGACTCTCAAATAGTTTTTGTAAATATATTTCTCAGGACAAATGATATTTCTTAAAATATTATTTAAATAATGCAAACACCTAAATTAAGAATATTACTATAATGATTATTAATGGAAAATTTATTATAATTGAAAAGGACTAAAAAAAATACTACTATTTTAAAAACAAAGTTTGTTCTGTTACCAATTGTTCAAGAGATATATTTCTTTTGCTAAATTTCAATTTATATATAATCACTTGAAAATTAGACAATAATAGTTAGTAAGTAATGTGTTTTAGTCCAAGCATCATTTAATAAAAATGTATAATCTATTTTTTATAATTTTGCTTGTAATTATTGCTTTTGAAGAGAATATATTGAATCTTTCAGAATATTAATGTTGACAATTTTTTCTATAGTATTCCAATTATCTCCTGACATTGAGTTTTATTTGTAGGTGAGGGTCACAGGTAAAGAAGATCTTTGTAGTGCTTCACCTTCAATTCTTTCATCAGTTTATATCACCTTGCATACAATATTCTTCAGCATTAACTATAACAGGAAACAAAGCTAAATATTAAACAAATATATGTATACATATTGAGTTTTGATCATATATGTATGTATATCTATATAATAATATATGTATATATAATAGGCAGCCTGACAGCTATAGGGAGCTGTTGTATGTTTTAAATTGTTGGTCTGCAGTGGAGAATACACAGAGGCATAATTTCTCTTCTTGTACATTCCTCATCTGAACCAGATGTGATGAATAAATCAAACACATGTCACAGAAGCAAATGGATGACAGAATGAGTTGCCACTGCCCTTTTTACTAAGTCACTTTCAGTTTTGGTGAAATCTAAACAGATTGCTTTGTGTTGTCAGTAGTTTAAATAAAAAGCTGTGTAGTTCCCAAAATCTTGACTGGAATCTAGACCCAATTTTCATTCTATTAGAATCAGATAAAAAGATAAATACAAAACTTTTTGTTTCTCTGTTCTTAATTAATTGCCTACATTTGCTGTTTAAACCAATCATTTATCATCACTTATCATTCATCAACCAGTGTCCCTTTTGCACCTTATTTTTTAACTAGATGTTTTCCCCTTTTAACAAAAATATTTTAGAATTAGGTTCATCTTATAAATCATGGTGGCTGTATGTTATCTTGTTTTAATTGAACAGAAACATTTGTGGAAAAACATGCTTGGATAATAGAAAACCTTTTGAATTAAAAAAAAAAAGCCAAGACTAATTATCTGTATAGCAGGCAAATGGATGGATTTGGAGAATATCCTCCTGAGCAAGGAGGTATCACAAACCCAGAAAGATAAGCAGAGGATGTACTCACTCATTAGTGGACTTTAAACAAAAAGCAAAGCATTCTCAAGCTGCATACTACAACCACTGAACAGCTTGGGATCTGAAATACCTTGGACTGGCACCTTGGAGCCCATTCCCTTCAGAGACTCAACTGACCCAGTCTTGATGTTGTGGTAAGAAAAGAGAATCTGCCAGTAGTGGATGCTGAACTAAGCCACCTTTGGACCTTGGGACTTCTTGCTTTTGCTGGGGAAGAGATAGGGAGATGGAAAGAAAAGAGAGTGACTGGGACGGGTGGGAGGGAGAAGGGAGTTTGAAAAAGGGGATACATGGATAAAAAACGAGACTTCATACAAAATAAGAAAAAAAGTATTAAAGACTTTCTCTATCATGTGCTCCAGATTAAACACTTAAAACAACCATAAAATCGGGACCCTCTTTGGTTATTTGAAAGAAAATGGCCCCTAAAGGAGTGGAACTATTAGGAGATAAGGCCTTATTAGATTAGGTTTGGCTTTGTTGGACAAAATGTGTCACTGAGGAGGTAGGCTTTGAGGTAACGTACATGTTCAAACCACACTCAGTGAGACAGACTGAGTTACTTTTACTGTTACTTTTGAGTCAAATTGTAAGAACCCTTAGTGCCTGCTCTAGTACCTTGTCTCACTGCATGCTGCCTCGCTTACCTCCCTGACAATAATGGACTAAACCTCTGAACTGTAAACTAGCCACCAAAATTAAATGTTGCCCTTATAAAAGAGCTGTGGTTTGGTGACTCTTCACAGCAATAGAAACCCTAACTAAAATAACCTCAAATGAGAATTAGCATATCACACTCTTTTTTGACGGGGGGAAGGGATCATACTTTATATAATATCTTCCAGTTCCATTCAATTGCCTATATTTTTCTTTATTTTATTTACAAAATATTGACAAACATGTATGTATATCAATTCATCATATAACTTCCAGTTGAGCAGCATCTAACAGCACAGCTATTGTGAATAGAAGAGCATTGAAGTATTAATTTAAATTTAATATTAAATAAAATGCTTTCAGATGGCAAATAAGTTACTATAATTGAATATACTAAGGTTTGAGATGGTTGCTTCAAAATTTTTATGATTATGAATAAATCTAACAGATTTTCCCATGTTGAATGTTTAATGTTGTCATAACTTTTCACTCATTTGGGAAGATACTAAAAAGCATAACTATATAGTAATTCTTAGTCTGTTATTTCACTTTATTATTTTAAAAGCATCTTCATGTATTTATAAAATAATTTGTTGGGTTTTCTAGGTTATACTTGCCCTGGAATGATGGTACTAGGTCCTATAACAAAGCAGACTGAGATACCATGAGAAATAAGCCAGTAAGCAGCACCCCTTCAACAAATTCTGCATCAGCTCCTGCCCCCAACTTTCTACTATTCTTATATCCCTGCCCTGACTTACCTAAGTAATATACTATTATATGAAAATCTAAGCTGAAATAAACACTTTCCTCTCCTTGTTGCTTTTGATCATGATGGCTCACCACATCAATAGAAACCATAAATAAGATAATATATTTTGCTAGGTAGATTTTCATTGTTGTATTATTTTTGTTTATTCTGTGATACAATTATTTGTAATTAGTTTCTCTTAGATGTTAATTTTGTTTGCAAATTTTGCTATCAATGTGATGCCTCCAGTATAATCACTGGTATGGTTTTTCAGTTCCTAAAGTTCTAACTTAAAATTTTTCTAAATATTAGTCCCTGAACTACTTGTTGAAATGTGTCAATTCTATTTATATTAGGTTCTTTGTTTGGTAACTTATTTCTGTTAACTGTTTTTAATTTTACTTATTTTTAGTGTCTTACATTTTCTTTTCTCATATTATATAAGTCAAATTTGTTTCATTTGTGTTTTTTGAATCTTGTGCTCGTAGAACTTTTATACATTACAGTAAGTAAAAATAATAAAAGCTCAAATGATTGGCAATTTAATAATTTTATCCTTTAATATAGGTTAATTAGACAATTGCACACTGAATATTTCTATGGAATGACAGATCTATTAATAATCCTATATATCACAATGAACAGAAAATTACACTTAGCAATGACTTCAAACAAAACATTGAAAGTAATGTGGCAAACTTAATTCTGCTTGTTGATGTCAAGTTGGTTTAAAATATCTAAGAACTTTGGTTAAACACTGCACAAAAATGTGTTCTAAAACTGAATAAAGAAGTTCATAAATAGCTGTGAAAACATGTACACCAATATTCATTGACACCATTTATCTATAGTTATTGTTTAGCTGTATATACACTAGTAAATCACTATTTAGAATTATCTTAAATACCAAATATGTGACAAAATATGTAAGAATAAATAATATGATATATTACTGTCTTATTGGTTAAAGGAAATCTTACAATTGATTTTCTTTGTTAGTAAAAGCAACATAAATATGTAAGTTATAATAAGACCCAACATGAAATTACGTTAAAATATTAAACATGTTATAGATTGCTATTTTCATATTTCTTTTTTGTAAATATTTCTGTAAAATTCTTTTTCTCATATCTTGCAGTGCTCCCCTTTATCCCCCACCTTCCTGTCCTCACAAAGCCTCTGCCTCACCCCATCTCCTCATCCATTCCCCAGGGAAGGTAAAAATTCTAGAGGTGAGTCAGTTCTGTCTACCATATCCAGTTGAGATTGAGTACAATGTTACTTTGTAGGGAATGGGTTCAAAGAACTCAGTTCATGATCCAGGGAATAAACTCTGGTCCTGTTGCATTATTATTTTTTAACTTGGTTGTTCATCAGAGACTGAATGAAATCCCATACGGCTAAAGATAACAAACACTTAGGAGATTACTCAGATGATATGAGCTGCATCAAACCTAAATGCATTCTTTCTTTAGGCTAACTTCTATGGTACCAGAAAATACTACTAATAATAACAAAGGGGGGATAATTATACAATATATGAACCACATCAATGACTACTATGATATCTATTAAAGGTATCTCACAAGAAGTGGGGCTTACAGGTTAGTAGTAATCTACTGCCTAATTAAATTAAAAACCCACTCAACAAGAGGCAAATCATTGCTAGTACTAAAAATCTACTCAACTTCACAGTGTTTTGTGGCATTAAAATGAATCTACTGCCATTTTGTAAGACCAGTAGAATTCCTAACTACATTCTCAGACTTAACCTTATAGTCACAAATAAGCTTAAGAACTAGAACTCACGAAAGAAGCTCTTATAACAAATGGATACCATCACAGAAAATCACAACTGAAAAAATAATATCAAGAGATCATGGGACGCTCACTCCAATTAATATATAAACATCACAGCTCCTGCATCTGTCTGTGACTTAGAAAATCATTCTAGAAAAGATCACAAAAAGAAGAACAGAATATTAGGAAGTATGCTGAAAACTGTCTCAGAAATGCCTGCATAGATGACATATGAAAGAAAATAACAATAGGTATGCTAACATGGATGTAGGGAAATTTCATGGTCACACAATTAGACAAGTAACTATAGTTCACTGAGAGCCAAGAAAGACTGAATCTCTCTTTTCCAGAGATGAGCTCCCTAATATGTTATCCAATATAAAGTGGTCATCTCTGAGACTATATAAATAAAAATACAATATAAGACAACTCATTATGTATAATGCAAAACTATGTTTGTGAATCCATACACACGGGGATACTTGACAAAATTAATAAAAGACAAAAGATGCTTTTAATTTGAGAGTGGGATGGACAGGCCTATGAGGGGCTGGAGAAAGAAGAGAAGGGGAGGAAGTCAGTTATGTAAGTTAGTTTAAATTTAAGATGTGTAAAAAATGGAGAAGGAAACACAATCAGCCTAAAAGGTTACTTATTTAACACTTAAAATTGAAATCAGGTTTTTATAACTTACTAAGCATATAATAATGCTTTCTCTTATAACCTTGAAATTAACATATTGTTTTCTTTACAAATCAAGTATATCTTTGTATAAACTTATGAATTACCTTTTGTCTTAAACTGGGAATATTTGTATTTATAATGATGTTATCTCAAATAGAAGAAAACAGTTACAACACTACTATATACATTTTTTTTTTAATCTAAAGAGATTCCAAAATTCCAAGCTATATTTTCCTTTTTTTAAATTATATTTTCTTCTGTACTCTTCCACACATTTCAGTTGTGTAGTGGTTTTTTTGTCATAAAACATTGTGAAATTTCATTTAAATTTACATAAAATAAAAACAGAGAAAAATGGTATTCTAGCATTTTAAGAGTGATTGAATCAGAGATTAAAGGGATTTATTGAAGAATAGTCAATATCAGGTATCTGAATAAGTGACATATTCTTAAATGGAAAAAAAAAACTTCAGTATTATTTTTGAAATACCTTATTTTCATTGTCACATGAAAGTTTATAGCCCTGTCTATGAAAAGGAAGTAGAAAAAAAGGACCTTGTTTAATGTAACTTGTCTGACAGATGATATGAACTTCCAAAGTCAGCTGTAAACTTCTATTTGTAAATATTTCTTATCAATTTTATTTTACTTTCTACTTTTATTAGGTTACCTATAGTCTTGTGTACAGAATTCATGGGTTTCAATGAACATGTACAACATGATGGTGAAAAACTCATCAGGTTGTACATATTTTTTGATGTCATCTGTTTCATCTCATATTTGGGCAGTCATGTTGGTGAGAATTTACAGTTTTAGACTCTGATGCTACTAAAAGACACAATTTCATAGCAAACTCCCTAGTTCTTTGGCTATTACATTATTTCTGATTGGTTGCAGATTTTTAAAATTGTCTCGGTTTCAAAGAGAAATTCTTTGAGGGTCGAGGGATACATTTATTGGTTGAAGTAAGGAAAAATGTTTACTGGGCTGGTAAATTAAAATTTATAGATTTTCCCCCAATATCTATGATTTCAATATCACTGAGTATTTGTTGATCAGGTTATAAGAAAAAAAAAAAAAAGAGCAGGTCGTTACAACATGATTGTGACACTACTTTACCCAAGAATGATGCCATGTTGATTGTTAAAGTGTTTCATAAGCATCATAGCTGGGTAGGAGTATTGGTTGTTTCCCTCCTTTATAAAATTATATATAGTCTTTTGGTATCATAAAAGATAGTCCTCAGGGAGGGAAATTAGTGTCACTTCCAGTTCAAAGGTTTCTGGGCCTTAAAATGCATTGTGTCTTCAACAATAGGCATTTACCTCCAACATCTTCCAGGTAAACAACGACTACAAATCATCAACAGGATGTATATTTTAATAGTCTATTAGACAACCCTGGCCTACAACTCCAAAGAGAGCTTCTCATATATGGTGTGATGTTTTTATTAGGTGGTTTTTGGCTCTTGGAGGGAGAACCCAGATGAGAAAACACAATTACAACTATACATATATATTGCATTAAGTGTATTATGTTTTATTGTTTACTTATTATACTTACTTATATAATATAAAATATGTTTTACATATAGTACCATGGAAAAATTTGTAAAATAAATAATTATAAAAATCAAAGTTAAAAGCTTTCTTAATAATATTAAGTTTTCTGAATTGACTAAATTTAGTCAATAAATGCCATGATAAAAATTGCTCATATAAAGTATATTAGAGTCCTTGCAAACTTAGCATTATTTTATGAGCAAAAGAAGCACTTGATACTGTTTTGCTAAGATCACAAATATTTGGTATAAGTTTTACAGTAGGAAAGAATCATGAAACATCAGACTTTTCTTATAATAGGCATTTATCTTTCACAAAAACATTTGTAGTCATTTCTACCAGCTGGATCAATGGTAAAAACATTTCTATAGAACACTCTACTGATTTTTTTTGAAATGTGTCTTCTCATCCCAGAAGCAATTTCTTTCTTGATATTTTCACTTTATAGTGTCTTTAAACTATTGGAATCCATTACAATTTTGATCTCACAGTAAAATATGAACCACAACCATTTCAACACACCAAGAAGAGTATGAAGAAGACAGTTTATAAATGAGAATAGACTGTCAGAATCCTCAATAGAAGCACTGAAAGTTATATTTTTAAAGGAGAGTATGTCAAATTATTTTGAAGAATGTTTCCCACACAGAAAAGAATTTCTTATCTGTATACTCAATGTATGTTGGATAATCAGCTTAGCAATGATAAAAAAAACAGTGATGGGGAAAGATCTCTTGACTTAGTTATGATAGAATTATTTAAGTAGAGCTAATCAACACTGGTATTCTACACACAAACTTCTGATATATTTGAATTTTGTTACAAAAGAGTATAAGTTTTATTACATCAATTCTTAAGAAATACGAAACTCTTTGGTGAAGTTTAAGTAAGACAATAAACATTAATTTCCAAACAAAAACTAAAATGGTCCCTGATAAGATGCTAATCAATCTGTATAATAGTAGAGAATTCACAAGTTTAAGGGCAAGGAGAGTTTTTATGGAAAGATTAGAGTATGAGATGGAAAGGATACTACAGAATTAGTCACTCAGTAAATGACTGAGCACTATTTTAAGTACAAGAATATACAGAGTGTTCTTAGAATAAGATTGAACAAAATTACTCATAGGTGGGCAAGATACTTCAGAATATGAAAATATTTGCCATGGAGCTTGATGAGCTGATTTCAAAACCTGGAAACTTATGAAGAAGGAGATAAACACCAGCTATCTTCAAATGTCCTCTCAGCTGCACAGGTATTCCATATTATGGATATTCTCACCCATACACATAAGCACACTCATATATAGCTCCACAGACACAAAATAGAGAATTGATCTTTAAGTGCTTTATTAAAGACAGAACTTTAGATTTAACAGCATATTTTCCTTTGTAGAAAGAAATTTTAATTATGGACATAACATTATTTTTGTTTTCAAAATGTAAAATAAATGTAGTAATAATTAAAGATTTTATCAAAGCCGAGAAATAATCTTATTGTACATCCAGAATTGGCTTAGGTATTTATTTACATTTTTGAGATTACAATGGGTATAGAATAAGAATTGGAATAACTAAATCATCACTTTAACTTACTCAGATGAAAAGATGAATATTGTTCTGAAAGTGAAATGGTTTATATTTGCTGCTGGTGCTTTAAAATATTTATACTCAAAGCACCAGTTAACAATGTGACATAATAAAATAAAGCAGTAGAAATTTAAGAAAGGATGTACAAAATTATGAATATTAGAAATGGGAAATTATAGGAAGTCTATTATCTTGATTTAGAAAATGGATTAAATCCCAAATGATAATCCTGTAAAATTGGATAATTTTCCAATTAATGAAAAAAATGAAACAGCCTGACATACAACTAGGGCTAAAATAAATGACATGACGACTCAAAGAGTACAGAGAAACCATTATTAAAAGTATATAACAAGAGATTATCACTTCAAAACACAAAAAAATCAATGGTGAGTTAAATAATCTAATGATTCATTTACATTATTTGTTTTCTCAGAGGATTTTTAAGACTACAAATCCTTCATGATCTCTGAGGTTCTATTATATTTACAACCTATATAAAACTAAATTTTTAATGCAAATAAATGGACATTTTAGGTGTTACATTGTGTAATTTATGCTAGTTCTTCAAATAAGTGGACCAAAGAGTTTCTTTATTATCAATGGTATAATTTGCATCTAAATGCAAAATTTTGATAGCATGCATTAGTGACCATAAAAAATCCTCTAGAAAAATTTTAAAAATGCTAACCACTTTGAGAAAAGTTTCAAGATACATATATAAATTTTTAAAATAAAAGACTGAGAAATAAGTCAGAGGAAACAGAAAAAACATCTTTCACAATAAGCACAAATATTATAAAGTGTGTTCCTATAATGCTAACCAAGCAAGAAAAATTTCTAAGTGAGAAATAATGTCAACTCTTTGAAGATTGAAATTGAAGAAGATATCAGGACATTGAAAAAAATCTCCTGTGCACATGGATTGGTAGAAATAATATTGTAAAATTGGCCATTCTACAAAAGGCAATTTACAGATTCAATGCAATCCCCAATGCAGTACTTCATAAACCTTTAAAGCACAATTCTCAACTTCATATGGGAAAAAACCCAGGATATTTAATGCCATATTGTACAATAACAGAACCTCTACAAGTATCACCTTCCATGATTTCAAGTTCTACTACATAGCTAGAATAATAATAATAATAATAGTAATAAAAACACATGGTTGGGGCATAAAAGCAGACATGTTGATCAATGTAATCAAACTGCAGACTCAGACATAATAACCAAAACACATATGGACATATAGTATTTGTTTAAAAAAAAAAAGCAAAAAATACAGACTAGAAAAAAAAGACAGGCTCTTAAGTAAATGGTCTTGGTCTTACTAGATATCCTCATGTAGAAAAATAAAAAATAAGATGCATATTTAACACCCAAGTACATATTTAAGTCCACTCATATTTAAGTATGTCCAAATGAATAAAACACTTCAACAAAAATAAGAAACAATGAACTTGAAAGAAGAGAAATTGTGAAATAGCCTTTAATATATTGTCACAGGAGACAATTTTCTGAAAAGAACACCAATAACATGGGCACTAGGATCAACAATTAATAAATGGAACCTTCTGAAACTTAAAAGCTTTTGTAAGAAAAATGCCTCTAGCAATCAGACAACATGACAGTCTACAGAATGAGAAAATATTTTTATCAGTGCCACAATTGATAGAGGACTAGTATCCAAATAAAGAACTCAAGAAACTAGGTGTTATAAAATAATCTAATTAAAAATGATGTAAATATCTAAACTGATTTTCAATAGAGGAATCTCAAATGGCTGAAAAAAAAATTTAAAAATGTACAACATTCTTAACCTTCAGGGAAATGCAAATGAAAACTACTTTGATACTCCTAGTTATACCAGCTAGAATGGTAAAAAGTGAGTAATTCTGGTGACATTTTATCGTGTTGAGAGTATGTAGCAAGGGAAACATACCTCTATGGTTGGTAAGAGTACAAACTTGTACAGTCACTGTAGAAATCAATAAGTCAGTTCTTCAAAAATTTGGAGTTAGTCTATGTCATTCTTGGGCATATAGAAAAGGGCAACCTAACACAAGGACACTTGTTCAAACACATTAATAGCAGTTTTAATCATAACAGCCAGAACCACCTAGATGTTTCTCAACAGAGGAATGGATTAAAAAAAATTCAATACAGTTACACAGTGGAGTATTACTCAGCTGTTTAAAAAGGAATATCAGGAAATTTCCAGGCCAAAAAAAGTATATATATATATATATATATATATATATATATATATATATATATACATATATACATATATTTGTGTGTATGTATGTATGTATATAAACATTCTTAGTGAGGTAGCCCAGAGATATGAGATAGATACACTATGTATTCACTTATGAGTAGATATGGGTTATTAAGTAAATGATATCCAACCTACAATAAGTAGAAACAGAGAGGTTATGCAAAGAGGGAACATTGAGGAGGCATCATGGATTTCACTAGCAAAGGGAAATAGAATAGATTCAGCAAGTATCTGGGGGGCAGGTTGGATTGGAGAGGACTGGAGCATGAGAGATCAGGTTCCAGAAGATTAGACAGAAGGTGTGAGTACAGGAAGAGACAGCTGGAATTGCCAGGCCTTCTTTGAAAGTATCACTGTAGCAGGAAATATGAAGCTACACAGATAAACTGCTCCGGAGTGCTGAGCCAGGTGCAGCGTGGTTGACTTGGGGGAAACGATGAAAGAAGAACACGCCAGAAGATGGAAGCACACATCACTGGTCCAGTGGCATGGGGTAGGAAAGACCGTCTGGCTGGGACTGCTCCTGCTCTCTGCGGAGTGGATTGTTCCTGCTCTCCACTGTTGGGATCACTCCGGCTCTCCGCATTTCCATCCTTCTTCTACCTTTTCTCCTCCTCCCCTGGAACAATCCCTCTTCTGTAAGTAACTTTTAAATAAAAAACCTTAGTTAGCATATATTTCATGGTGGGTTAGTATCGTGATATATCACAATAAGAACACTCAGTAATGAGGGGCACAGAGTCTCAATTGATCATCTTTTTTAGCCAGCCATGGCTTTCAGTAGAAAGACTGGGTTGCATACAGTTGTGTTGTTAGCCAACCACAGATAAGTTTATAACAATGTTTAAAATTTATCACTATTTCCAATAGAATATTATTTGATCATAATAACACCATAATAGTCTCGTTATCCACTTTCTCTACAGTTTCCCATCTTACCCCAATTCTCTTCCACTTTTATGTTTATTACTGTTATTGTTATAATGTGTATATATATATATGTGTGTGTGTACATATGTCATACATTGGTGAGACAAACTGTATGCATCTGCATAAACACAGGTGTTTTTTTAATTGACCAAGAGTGATAAAACACCAAGGAATATGACAACCTTTTACCTGAAATAATTTATTGCTTAGAACTCCTGTAGAAGGGGTGTAGGAGATTAAAAAAAAAGGCACTTACAAGCCATGGAATGCCAACAGATACAATCCTATGCAGGTCTTGTGTAGTTAGCCCCTGTGACTGCTAGTTCTTATATGCACAATTCTTGTATTGTTCCAGAGATGGTATTTTACAACACTGCTTTACAATCTCCAGGTTTTACATTATTTCCACCCATTTTCTTGAGATGTCCTCTGATATATAGAGTGATAATAGTGCTGTGTGATTCAGAGCTGAATATAAAATAACACTTGGTAGTAGCACATAGATAGCATTTGCTAAAAATATTATAGTATTAAAAATTTTAAACTAAATTTGAAGCAAAATTCCTCATTATGTCTTTTTCAAATATAGCTCATTTGAATAATTATTTAGGCAAATAATAGTTATCTTGGGGAAAAATTCTTAAATTTTGGAGAAAATGGAGGAATAAAATTAAAGGTTGTGTATCACGGTATAAATCCACCATGAGATATGTTTTAAATGGGGTTTATTTTGTGAAAATCACTTACAAAACAGAGAAGGTTTTAAGAGAAAATGGAGGGATAAGGTTGCAGCGTGCCAGAGCATTTCTAAGGGAAACTCCTCATCCCCACGCTATACGTTCAAACTCCCGTGCCGCTGGCCCGAACTGCACACTCGGTCGGGAACTCTCGCGAGAGAATGCCGGCTTCCTGTCCTGGTCCTCTCCCTGGGAGGTCTACTTCCAGAATCCTTTCCAGTTAACCACGTCCCACTTGTCTCCAGTCCTCTGACGTGATCGTTCACATGTTTAGTTCCTGATTTCCCACTACATCTTTCCGTTTTGTCTAAGTAGGAAGGTTCTAAACTAGGTATAAAACTACATACTATAGGGATCATCATAAGAGAGTGTCTGGGAAAGAGAAAGGTACTAACATAAGTGGGGTCAAACTACTGCTAACAAACAACAACTACAAAGTACAATTTAATATCTAAAATGTTGATACGAGAAAATGCACAGGGATTGCTTTAAGGCTGTTTATCTTAAACAATAGAGTTCTAACACTTGAGTGTCTTTGCTGAAATGTGAAGTAATAACAACCTCAAGTATCTAATCTTCAAAACTGTCAAGACCTGAGAAGGAAAATATATCCCTAAAGTTGGAAGCGTGAAGTAACTTCCAGAATTTAAGAGAAGACAATGACAGTTAACTACCTGGACAATCATCCACCACTTCTCTGTATAACGGGAGCATCCATCCTTGTGGCTACTGGCCTATGATATCTGACAAGTCTCCATAGAAGCAGGGTATTTTTGGTAGGAACATCTTATCCTGGCTAGGCAGGCTTTGGCAGTCTCTATCCCTCATCCTGCAGGTCCATTTCGGACAGTGAGCACGCTGACAGCAGTGGGGGCAAGTGCAGTCCTTTGCCCCTCAGGCCATTATTCACCAAACTAGACAATCTCTTTGCAAGATGTCTGTGATGCTCAATACCACCTTGAGAATGGAACGGTGATGCCAGGAGTTGTCATGTCTCTCAAGGCCAAATCTGAGATAACAAAATCTTGAATGCCGTATTCTCTCAGTCTATGAAGTGCTTGAAGACGCCTATCTATTTGGTATATTCTGACATGTTTCTGAAAAGCCTGAGTATCCTGACTGTTAGGTGATAGATCTGGGTAACCATAATCTGTAATCCCAATCAACCAAGAAAGTGAGGCTAACATTGTAAAAATAGGCATTTCAAAATGAGTGTACAGCTCCTCCAAATAATTTCAAGTATAACAATCTTAGGAAAATTGACCAAAATACACATTTTGTACCAAATGATATCAATATCCTAACCATATATCATTATATATATATAAATATATCTAAACAGATTTATATAAAACAACTTGTGTGTATAGTACAACAAATGTCATGACTATCATAAATAGAGGTAGAAATTGCATTATGGAAATGACAATGCACTTAATACATATCAATGTGCAAAATATTTTAGACAGAGGTAGACACGAGCAAAATAGGGCAATTATACATTCAACTTTGCATCAATATATATTATTCCAATCAGACATATAGATTAATTTCCCATTTGTGTCAATATACAAACATTTGTACCAGGTTCAACTTTGTATCAATATACATATTATCTAAATCAAACATATAGATTGATTTCCCATTTGTATCAATATACAAACATTTGTACCATGTCAATTCATTTTTTATTCATCCTTTGGTTAATAGTTGTTTGCAAGTATAATGATCTCCTATCTATTCCCTTTTCTTTCACTTTCTCTCTGCTTTGTTTTTCTTCTATAATATCATTCTATCCTCTACCCAAGATTAACTTATAACCGTCGTACCAAAATGATAATTGACCATAACCCTCCCTTGGGTGACCAACTTATCGAGAAAGGGACGTAGTTCTTTCATTAAGTTGCTTCATGCTGGCCTGTGGGTGACGGTATCTCTGTGGGGTCCTGTAAACTAAACAATGTTTAAGTCCTAATGAAGTAACTGTAAACATATATATAACCATTCCACAAATGTCTATAATCATTCTCATCATACTGAGTGAGTCCATCTGAATATTTGCTAAAGATGATAAGAAACTATCTTACGACTATCCTGATTGGTCTATAACTCAAAAGTGATCACTGAGTGATATACAGCAGGTTCCTTCTTACTCTGTCTCAATGTTTTTTATTTTTATTTTTTTTATTGGTGGGGGCCCCATCTTCCTTCTGGATGCCTTGTAGAGTGCTGGTAGGAGAAATTGTTTTTAATAGTGAATGATCCAATGGATATTTTCAACTAAAGATATTGAACCATAAGAAAGTATTGTGTGCAGAAAAGATTTCTAAAGTAAGAGAGAAAAAAAATCAAGAAAGAATAAGATTTAAAATTTAAAATAAAAGTGAGATAAGATTGGTCCCTATATATTTCATCTATTTTCTGTCCCACTTCAGGTGGCTTTTCTGATGTGAGACAGAGTTTTTAAAGTTTTATTTACCAATATGCTTGTGTTTAGAGAGGGAGAAAGCCACTTGCTCCACCTCCAAAGCCAGCCTTTATTGTTACCAAACCAGGACCTCCTTTATATATACAAATACATAATCATTAGATATAGATGTACAGTTGTGAGAATAGAGAAATTACCCTTAGTGCTTGTCAGTGTCTGGTGTCCTTTAATCCCCTGTAGTCCTTTTAACGTTTCAAAAGTCTGAGCATTCAGCATCCTTTTAGCTTTATGAAGAGGGTTGTATCCATTCTTCTATAAAAAAAAAAATTAAGACCCTGCCCCACCTTAATTAAGTGAATGTTCCTTACCACAAATCCAATTGTCTTATCGGCACATGAGCCATTACTCCTCCTCAGGAGGGTTCTCCTTTTCAATCCAGTTCTTTATCAATCTCATTGGTACCCATATTTTCTCTTTTCCTGTGGAAACAAAGCAAAACCCCTACCTCAACGAAGCACATGCCCTGGCTTCCATTCTGAAGTTAGTACATCCTTAAAATAAACAGGTTGATTCAACTCAGAAGTTCTTTCTATTACCCAGTGTTTCTCTGCAGCTGAAGTTCCTTTCTCATTAGCATTAAGAATGTTTAATGTCAACAAGACACTATGCAAACTCTCCCTAGGTTTTTTCATACCACCTTTCTGTTTATAAAGCATCTCTTTCAAGGTGCGATGGGATCTTTCCATAACGCTTGTCCAGTGGGGTTGTGTGGTACCCCAGTAACATGCTTTAATCTCATAATATCCAAAAATCTGCTTCATTTTCTGGGAAACATATGCTGGAGCACTGTCAGTCTTAATTTGATCAGGAATTCCCAATATGGACATGGCTTCCAGAAGATGAATGAGTACTGCATTAGCATTTTTAGAACTCAGGGCAGTATCCCACTGCATTCCTGTGTAGGTGTCAATGGTGTGATGAACATATTTCATCTTACCAAATTCCGGGAAGTGAAACATGTTCATCTGCCAAATCTCTTTGCTCCTAGTACCCTTAGGATTACTCCCAGCAGGAAAAGATGGTTGATTGTAAAGGGAACACTTGTCATACTTTCACAAAATTCCATGACTTGATGCCAAGTGATGGGAAAACTCTTCCTTAATCCCTTGCTATTGACATGATGCTTCTTGTGAAATTCTGAGGCTTCTACCACATTCCCTATCAATAACCAATCAGTCTCATTATTACCCCATGTTAAAGGGCCAGGAAGGCCCGAATGAGCCCTGATATGTGTTATAAACATAGGATGTGTTCTATTTCTGATGATATCCTATAGCTGTATAAACAAGAAGGTTAATTCTGTATCATCAGGAATGAAGTCAGCAGTTTCAATATGAAATACAACTCCTTCTGCATAATGAGAGTCAGTTATCAGGTTAAGGGGTCCAGGAAAATCCAATAGCACCATAATAATGGCATACAGTTCTGCCTTCTGAACAGAATCATAAGGACTCTGTGTCACCTTACTGAAGTTTTCTGATTTATAACCAGCCTTTCCTGTTTTATTTGCATCAGTAAAAAATGTAGGAGCTCCAGAAATAGGTTTATCCTGTACCACACGAGGGAAAATCCAATTAGTCTTCTTTATAAATTGAATCCTTTTGCTTCGGGGATATTTATTATTAATCTCCCCCAGAAACCCACTACAGGCCTTTTGCCAAGGTTCATTGTCCACCCATCATCGATCAATTTCCTCATTAGTCAAAGGTACAACAATTTCTGCCGGATCCTTTCCAGTCAATTGTCCAAGCCTGAAATTTCCTTTGAAAAATCACATCTGAAATCTTTACAATGTATGTTTTTAGTTTTTTACTTGGTCTATGTGGCAGAAATATCATTCTAATATAATATTTTCCCTTTGCATTATGATTCCTGTAGAGGAATATTCAGAAGGCAAAATAACCAGGATGTAGTCGAGGTCTGGGTCTATACGGTTAACATGTGCTTCTTGTAATCTCTTTTCCACCAATGCTAATTCTTTCTTGGCTTGAGCAGAGAATTCCCTGGGACTATTCAGATCCTTATTTCCATCTAAAGTTTTGAACAAATGAACCAGTTCATAGTTTTTAATACCAATAACCAGACGTATGTGTGCTATATCCCCCAATAGCTTCTGGAAATCATTAAGTGTCTTTAATCTGTCCCTCTTAAGTTGTACCTTCTGAGTTCTAATTGTTTGCAAGCCTATTTTATATCCCAAATAATTGATAGAATCCCTCTTTGTATCTTTTCAGGGGCAATGTGAAGTCCCCAATCAGGCAACACCTTCTTCAATTCCTCAAACAGTCTTTCTAAGGTGTTTACATCTGGGTCGGTTAACAATATATTATCCATGTAATGGTAAATGATAGATTGTGGGAATTATTTGTGTATCACTTCCAATGGCTGTCAGACAAAATATTGGCATAGGGTGGGGCTATTCAACACCCCTTGTAGAAGGACCCTCCATTGGTACCTTTTTACCGGGTATGAATTATTAAAATTAGGTATAGTGAAAGCAAACTTCTCCCTGTCTTGTTTCTGTAGAGGTATTATAAAAAAAAATAGTCCTTTAGATCAATAACTATTATAGGCCATCCTTTAGGTAGCAAAGAAGGTAAAGGTATACCAGATTGTAGGGTGACCATGGGTTGAATCGCCTTATTAATTGCTCGTAAATCCATCACCATTCTCAATTTCCCAGACTTCATCTTGACCACAAATACAGGGGAATTCCATGGGCTGGTCAATTCTTCAATATGTTGAGCTTATAACTGTTCCTGCACCAATTGTTCTAGGGCTAGCAATTTCTCCTCTGCCAAAGGCCATTGTTGGACCCAAATAGGTTTATCCATCAACCGTTTCAAAGGCAGGGCTGTTAATGTCTTAGGGGTGCTTGCAGCATTTAGACTGCGTCTTTGTGCAACCTGAATGACCGACGGCTATTTTACGTACCCTCTTGAGATAGTACTTTCAAGGTCACGATTAGTTCTTTGGCTAGTATTTAGGCCTGAAAGAATATTAATTTGAGTGTTCCATTGTCATAGAAGATCATGACCCCATATGTTCACTGCTATGTTGGCCATGTATGGCTTCAATCTCCCTCTCTGTCCTTCTGGTCCTATGCATTCTAGCCATCTCACACTTTGTTTTACCTGACACAATGTCCCAATACCTAAAAATTGAACATCCACCTCCTTCAGAGGCCACCTGGGGTGTCAGGCCTGCTGAGTTATGATCAAAACATCAGCCCCCGTGTCGACTAAGACCTGCATAAAAATATTGTCTATTCTTATTGTCAACTTTGGTCTTTGTTCATTTATGGAGGTCTGCCAAAATACGCATTTTATTGGTTTGCTGGATACCATCAACTTCTCTTGTAAGGGCAATCTATTGTCTACGGTTACATGATCTACTGTTTCAAGCTTGGGATTTGTTACTCATCCTGAGGACACTGCTCTTCCACTGTGACTGGATATGACTGGACCCTTTTTGGCTTGGAGGTCTGATTTTTGGGGGCTTCCCGGGGCAAGCCCTGAGTTATGTTTCCCGATGGTAAAACCTTGCCATTTTGTCTCTTATAGATCTACATTCATTTGTCCAATGTCTGCCTTTGTTACATCTCCTACATAGTCCAGGAGATAGTGGCTTTCTGTTTAAGTCACTCCTGTGATTGGAAAAGTTCCCATGTATGCTTTGTCTACAATTTCTCTTTATATGGCCTGGCTTACCACAATTGAAGCAAATAATGCCTTGATTTCTCATCTTAGGATTAGCAATGGCTTGACATACCCAATTCTCTTCATTATGGTGTAGATATTCAGCATTAAGTGCAAATTGAATCCATTCATCTAAGGGTGCACCCCTGATCTTTAATGGCATGATCAATTTTTTACATGTCATATTAGCATTATCAAAGGCCAAAGAGAGTATCAATTGTTTCCTGACTTCTGAATCCGACACTGCTCTATTTACAGCCTGAGTCAACCTCTGTAAAAAGTCTGTATAAGGCTCCATTGGACCTTGTTTAATCTGGGTATATGACTCAATTCTCTGTCCTGGGTCCAAAACCTATTCCCAAGAATTTAAGGCAGCAGTATGACACAGCAACAGAGCATTGTCATCATAAGTAGCCTGAACTGATAAATTAGCAAACTGGACTTCCCCAAGGATTTGGTCATTGGAGATGGTAACATTCCCAGTTTGATCTCAAGATTCCAAGGCTTTAGCCTCTTCTCTAAACCAATTCCTCCACTGGAAGTTTTGGCCATCATTCAACACTGTGTCTGCCAAATTCTTCCAGTCATCAGGAATTACTCGATTGTGTGCTGTCCATGAGTTCAAGGATTGCCTCGCAAAAGATGATTGTACACCATAGTTCACTATGGCTTCCTTTATTGATTTTAAATTCTTCATGTGTATAGGTTCATAATTGTATCCCACATTGTCAGAAGCCCTTCCACGTGGTTGTGGTTTTTTGGCCTCTGCCACAACTGGGAATAGAGTTAGAGGGATGGGGGGTAGTCCCCTCATGGTAACCACTCTAGGTAAAGAACCTTCCCTGCAGTAGCACCATTTTAGAGGGGGCTCTGGGTTATCTTGAGCAGGTGTTGCCTCAAGATCCTTTTCTAAAATCTCCAAGTGAGCCTCTTGATCTTGCAACCTAGTGGTAATGGTCTTTTCCAGTGTTTTAAAGTCTTCTATAAATGATCTCTCCAATAATTTCATAGAGTGGAAAATCCTTCCAGTCTCCACATCTATCTGTTCTACTATCTTCTGTTCAAATTTCCTAGAGTTTCCCTCCATTATCCTAAAATTTTCATCCTTTTTTTATTTTTTTCATCCAATTTTCTAAAATTTTCATCAATATGAGCTCTAAATTCCTCTGTGATCAAAGTAGACCTCTCTTCTATGAAACAATGAGTTTCTGGAGTGTCTTAATACATTCATCCATGCCAGACATCTTAGCCTCATACTCTTTATGTTGAGATCCCTTAAAATAGGTAAATATGAAGTATATTATCACACAAAAAAGCAAGAAGACTCCTGGGTGGAGATAACCTCCAAATGCGTAATCCTGGAAATAATCCTCTATGATCATTGTGAAAAAGTGAGTAAAATTCTGAACATTTATCTGGTAAGACATTATAGAAAGGAAAAAAATATGTAGAAAAGAAAAGGAAGAAAAAAATATACTCAGATGTAATGAGAACTTACGGCCAGCAGATGTCGCAGTGGTGATCAGCAGCAGCATCAATGGTGTGCAAAACGAGGTAGTGATTTGGCCGGGAGGGTCTTTGTTAGATCTTTGAACAACTCCTACCAGGTGTGTGCCACTAGAACGGGACATTGTGTCTCTCAGGAGGTCTGCTGCACTCAGATTCGTTCCTGGTTGCGTACAGGAGGCTCTTGTGCAGCTGGTAACCAAGGCCGTTCAGACCTGCTCTGTAGGGGGGTGAGGAACCCGGCGGTATAAACTCGCTGTGAGATATGTTTTAAATGGGGTTTATTTTGTGAAAATCACTTACAAATCAGAGAAGGTTTTAAGAGAAAATGGAGGGATAAGGTTGCAACGTGCCGGAGCATTTCTAAGGGAAACTCCTCATCCCCATGCCGTATGTCTGAACTCCCACGCCGCTGGCCCAAACTGTGCACCCAGTAGGGAACTCTCGCAAGAGAATGCCGGCTTTCTGTCCTGGTCCTCTCCCTTGGAGGTCTACTTCTGGAATCCTTTCTAGTTAACCACGCCCCACTCACCTCCAGTCCTCTGATGAAATTGTTCACATGTTTAGTTCCTGATTTCCTGCTACAGGTGTGATATCATTCTATTTCAACTAAAGATATCAAAAATTAAAATGAATTTTAAAATTCCTTAGTTTGCTTTTCTCAGTAATAACCCAATACTTTTATTATGTGACCACAACACTGAGAAAAAATGTTAAACTCAAATAATAATATATGTTCAACTTAAAAAAAAATATGCCATTCTTATTGCTTGTTCATCAAACTTAAGTCTCAGTACATTCATCTGCCCTACTATTTGTTATATAATCTTCTCATCTAACCATATAAACTTGACTCGAACTTAAGTATATCTAAATGCAGCCTTAGTATCAAATCTAGTAAAATAAATAATTAACTTACTAAATAAATGTAGTTTCTAATAAAAAGTAATTATAATAAAATCACTTAGTTTATTGACACACTATTGATAAGTTTGTATACATTTGTCCTTTCCCTGATGCTATTTCTTCCTGTAAACATCATGATGTTTTTGATGAAATGATCAGGAGACACCTTTATCATCTCTCTATAGTTTTCAACTTACAGAAATTGTACTAAATATTTCTATTCCAGGCATGTAACAAAATGAATGTCACCATCCCAAATTTGAAAGTATTCCAAGTATCAAGTTTTATATCACTCATGACCCAAGTAGAAAATCAAAAGATGCACTTCCCTCATCCATTTTCGCAGAGCTAAAGCTCATAGTCCTTCCTAGAGATATTAAGTTCATTAGCTTCCTTTACCATTTTTAATCTTTTGCTAGAATTCTTAGTTTAAAAAGAGTGTGTGTTAAATGTTACAAAATAAATAAAATATTAATTTTCATTCTTTTAAGAATGTAGGAGAAATTATAGATAAAAGGACAAATTTATGACTTACATATATATGTAAAATAAATATTTTGCTATCAAGAGTCAGGAATAAGATAACAGTTGTTAGAAGTTTTTTTTTTAAGGAACTGTCTTTCTTTTTTAAATATTTATTTGTTTATTATGTGTACAATATACAGAAGAGGGCACCAGATATCATCATAGATGTTTGTGAGCCACCATGTCATTGCTGGGAATTGAACTCAGGACTCCTGGAAGAACAGTCAGTGCTCTCAACCTCTGAGCCATCTCTCTAGCCCACTTGTTAGAGTTTTGATTTCATTTTGTGTTTTACTTTCATTGCTGTTTGAGTAAAATATTATATTTAATACAATATAGAGGTCATTATAAGATGTAGGCCTATTATTTAGGAAAAAAAATAAAAATTTAAGGAAGCTTTTGCTGCTTTTAGCATAAGAGAAGCCTATGTGTAATTTCACAGATTATGGTAAGTTTATATTAGTTCCATGTGTTTTTGATTGAATAAATAGCAGGGGACTATAATTAATGGCACCTTTTTTGAACTTCTTGTCTTTACACACTTCATGGCTTGTACACAAACTGAAATTTCTGAGTTTAAACCATCAGTAAATTGTTTCATTGATACAGTGTGGAAGGGCAGAGCTGCTGGCCCCCTATAACATAAAAAGGGATGCTATTCTGAACAATTCCACTGGTTCCAACTCAGAACAGAAGCTACTTTTCTCAATTCCAAGCTCTAATTGAATTTCTAGCTATCTACCCACAGGTATTAATAAAGGTCTTTGAGGGCTCTCGGAGCATACACATGTTACTACTTAAGTAGCATTAACAAATAAGATGTGGTCTCTGTTGCCAAAGAATCTGGGCTTTTTGCAGAAACTGTATGAGCGGAAGAGTCAATAGAAGATAAAACAAGAGAAATGAGAAATGTATCAGTAAAAGTCTATAAAGGACAGGGTTATGTCACAGATGGACGGCTGAAACAGACTGAGAAAGAGAGGAGTGAGCCTAGGGCAGTTTATGTCTCTCAGCATTGGTGATCCTCATTACTGAGGTTCTCAGTTTTTGCCTTCCACAATTAAGAGATATGGTTTAATGAAATCTGATCACATAAATAATCAGTGAAATTATAACACTAAATTATATATATTTAGATATTTCAGTTGTTGAAAATCATTACCGAGCAATACAGACAAGAATGGTTAAGAGTAGAATACATTGTCCATCTGGACAATGTATCCCATAATATTTTCAAAAGATATGCTTATACAAGAGTAAATAACTGGCCATTGAAATTCAGAGCAGACAGAGGAGAGCAGATTCTGGCACCTGGACCACTCATCCAGAGAGTCCTTCTCTGGGATGGGGGTCAATCCCTAGGATCTGATCTCCCTAGCAGAGAGGCACTAGGCATTAACTGTGAGGGGCCTCATCCAGTGACCCCTAAAAGAAGGAACCTCTCATGGACAGGCCCCACCTCCATGGCAAACTGCTTCATTAGAGATGGACTGAGGCCTTTGAAATTCAGAACCCTGTCCAGGGCAGAGTCAGAGGTTGAATAGACCCCTTACTCAGAGCACACAGGAGACACACAAGTCCTCTTGCTGCAATTGACTAGAAGCTGAATAATTGGGAACAACTGAAGCCATGGGCACATGCAAGTGCAAAAATGCATATAACAATATAAAGAACAACAAGGCAACACCAGAAAAAACTGGTGGTTCTAGAGCTACAATTCATGAACAGAACAATGAAGAGGAAACAGAAGGAAACAACAGCAAAAACATCTCTGTGAAGATTATTGAAACCTTTAAAGATGATATAAAAATTTCCTTTAAAGAAATAGCACAAAATGCATAGAAAAAATTGTAAGAGATGAACAAATCCTTGAAAGAATACGAAGAAAAGGTAAACAAAAAATTAAAGAAACATTCCAAGAACTAAAAATTGAAATGGAAGAAATAAAAAAGGCACAAAATGAGGCAAAGATGGAAACAGAAAATCTGAAGAAAAGAGCAGGAACTACACACACAAGCATAAAAAACAGAATCCAAAATATGGAAGAGAGAATCTCTGGAGTGGAAGACTCAAAAGTGGAAATACATATATCAGTCAAATAAAACACTAAAACCAAAAAAGCCATAACAAAAAACTTTGAGGAAATTTGGGACACAAAGAAAAGATGTAATCTGAGAATAATAGTAATAGAAAAGGGAGAAAAATACCAGCTCAAAATAACAGATAATGTATTCAACAAAATCATAGAAGAAAACTTTCCCAACTTAAAGAAGGAAGTACCTAGAAAGATACAAGAAACTTGTAGAACACCAAATAGATTAGATCCCCCCAAAAAGTCTGCTAGCCACATAATAATCAAGCAACAAAACATATGAAACAAACCAAAAAATTTAAGAGCTGGAAGAGAAAAAGTCCAGCTTACCTATAAAGGCAGACTCATCAGATTATCTCCTGCCTATTCAATGAAAACAATGCAAGCAAGAAGATCTTGGACAGAAGTTATACAGACACTAAAAGAACATGGCTGCCAACCAAGACTACTATACCCAGCAAAGTTATTAATCACCATAGATGGAGTAAACATGATATTCATGACAAAGTCATATTTAAACAATCCCTATCAATAAATCTGGCCCTTCAGAAAATATTAAAGGGAAAACTTCAATGTAAAGATGCCAGATACACCCAAGAAACCACAAACAATCAATAATCCCACAGAGGATAGCCCAGAGAAAGGAAATACATACAAGCTACCACCTAAAATAATAGGAAATATCAATCCCTGGTCACTAATATCTCTTAATATCAATGAAATCAACTCTCCTATAAAATGACACATACTAACAAGATGGATACAACAACAGAAGCCATTCTTCTGTTGCCTACAAGAAACACACCTCAACCACAAGGACAGACACAGGCTTAGAGTAAAGGGATGGGAAAAGATTTTCCAGTCAAATGGCCATAAGAAACAAGCTGGGGTTACCATCATAATATCTAACAAAGTAGACTTTAAATTAAAATCAATTAGAAAGATTAAGATGGACATTACTTATTCATCTCAGAAAAATATTGGTCAAGAGGAGGTTTCAATCCTGAATATTTATGCCCTAATATAAGGGCAACTATCTATGAAAAAGAAACACTACTAAAGCTCAAATTACACATCAATTCTCACACCCTAATAGTGGGAGACTTCAATAACTCACTTTCACCCTTGGATAGATCAATCAGGCAGAGACTCAACTGAGAAATAAGAAGTCTAACAAAGGTTATGATGCAAATGGATTTAATAGATATTTACAGAAGCTTCTACCCAAAAGCAAAGGAATATACATATTTCTCAGCACCACATGGAACTTTCTCTAAAATTGACCACATAATTTGTCATAAATCAAATATCAATAGATACCAAAATGGAAATTAGGCCCCAATTCAGACCACCAGGGTCTAATTTTAGAGTTCAACATTATCAAAACTCACAGAAAGCCTACCAACTCAAAGAAACTAAACATCAATTAAGTGAAACATCTCTGTGTCATGGAAGAAATTAAAAAAGAAATAAAAGTCTTTGTAGTATTTAATGAACATGAATCAACAACACCCAAATTTGTGGGGCACAATGACAGCAGTCTTAATGGGAAACTTCATAGCACTAGATGCCTATATGAAAATCCTAGAAAAATCCCACACTAGAGGACTAACAGCAAAGACGGAAACCTTAGAACAATTAGAAGCAAACTCACCTAGAAGGAGCACACAGCAGGAAATAATCAAACTTAGAACTGAAATCAATACAATTGAAACAAAAAAAATACAAAGGATCAATGAATCAAAGAGTTGGGTCTTTGAGAAAGTCAACAAGATAAATAAACACTTATCCAAACTAATCAAAAAGCAAAGAAAGAGTAGCCAAATCAACAAAATCAGAAATGAAAATGGGAACATAACAACAGACCCCATGTAATCCAGAGAATTATCAGATCATACTTTGAATATCTATATGCCACAAAAATGGAAATGCTAGAAGAAATGGACAGCTTTTTGGACAGGTACCCTTTAGCAAAATTAAAAGATTAATTACCTAAACCGACCTATAACCCTAAAGGAAATTGAAGCTGCCATTAAAAGCTTCCCAAGATTAAAAAAAAGCCCAGTTCCTGATGGGTTCAGTGCAGATTTCTACCAGAAAGTCAAGGAAGAATTATTACCATTACTCCTCAAACTTTTTCAAACAGTAGAAACTGAAGGAATATTGCCAAATTATTTTTATGAGGCCACAATTACTGTAATACTCAAAGACAGAAAAAAGAATTACAGACTAATTTCCCTCATGAATATTGATTGCTAAAATTCTCAATAAAATTTGGCAAACCGTATACATCAATATATATAAACTATCATCCACCACAATCAGGTAGGCTTCATCCCAGAAATGCAGGGATGGTTCAACATACAAAAAACCATCAATGTCATCTGTCATACAAACAAACTAAAAGATAAAAACCACATGATGCTGAAAAGACTTTGACGAAATCCAACACTCCTTTCTGATGAAAGTCCTAGAGAGATCAAGGAAAATATCTCAATTTAATAAAGATGATTTACAAGAAGCCTACAGCCAACATCAAACTTAATGGAGAGAAACTCAAAGCAATCCCACTAAAATCAGGAAATAGACAAGGCTGTCTGTCTCCTTTCCCCTTATCTATTCAATATAATTCTTGATGTTTACGCTAAAGCAAAAAGAATGAAAGGAGATTAGGGTGATACAAACTGGAAAAGAAGAAATGAAAGTATCCCTATTTGCAGATGATATGATTATATACATAAGTGACCCACAGAATTCTACCAGCTTATAAACAACTTCAACAATGTAACAGGTACAAGATTACCTCAAAGAAATCTGTAGCCCTCCTATACACTAAAGGTTAATGGGCTGAAACAGAAATAAGGAAACATCACCCTTTATAATAGCTGCATATAGCACTGAATACCTTGGAGTAACTATATCTAAAGAAGAAACAGATCACTGAAGAAAAGAAATTGAAGAGGATACCAGAAAATGGAAAGAATTTGGAGTCTCAAACAATAGTACAGCAAATGAATAATAAATGAAGGAAAACTGTTCTGCACAGTGCTTTACCATTTTCTACTTATGATTGTTTTAAGAGAATATTTACAAACTGTCCCCATTAACTGATGATATTATGCTTACAATCTAAATACTCACTAATATTCATATCTAATTCTCATATTAATACTTACAATACATTCAGAGTCACTTAAAGTTGTGCTAACTTGGAATATAGTTGCTGGTTTAACAAAGTATCAAATATCATGCAAGTGCAAAAATGCATATAACAACATAAAGAACAACAAGGCAACACCAGAAAAAACTGGTGGTTCTAGAGCTACAATTCATGAACAGAACAATGAAGAGGAAACAGAAGGAAACAACAGCAAAAACATCTCTGTGAAGATTATTGAAACCTTTAAAGATGATATAAAATTTTCCTTTGTAGAAATAGCAGAAAATGCATAGAAAAAATTGTAAGAGATGAACAAATCCTTGAAAGAATACGAAGAAAAGGTAAACCAAAAAATGAAAGAAACATTCCAAGAACTAAAAATTGAAATGGAAGAAATAAAAAAGGCACAAAATGAGGCAAATCTGGTATTTTTCTCCCTTTTCTATTACTATTATTCTCAGATTACATCTTTTCTTCGTGTCCCAAATTTCCTCAAAGTTTTTTGTTATGGCTTTTTTGGTTTTAGTGTTTTATTTGACAAGATACCTTATTCAACAGTAAGCTTCTAACTCTAGATATCAAAAATTTTGGGATATTTACTTCCAAACACATTTATTTTGTTCTGGTTCATATACATATAGTGGCCACTTGTATCACATGGCTAGAGTCAAGGAGTCTCTCCTGTGACACATTCACAGTGGTACAAATTTCACTCATGAGAGAAAGTTTGTCAGGTTATAGCTACCTATTGAAGCTTACAGTTCCAAATGCCACCTACTTAGAGATTATAATTTCAATTTCTGAATTTCTGAGGTAGACAAACATTTTGAATATAGACCTTAGATATTCATGAAAATCCTTCTCACGCAATGAAAATTTTCCCAGTTGAACTGTAAAGTAGGATACTCCACCTTCTTTTATTCAGACCCTATTATTAAATGTATACCTTTAGTCTTACATTTGGGAGTCTGTTTCCTGAGTTTCTCCCAATTGATAATATTGTTGTTTCAAATGTTACCCAATGAGTGGTTCAATTGCTATCAAACATTTATTATTTCAAAAACACCATGATGTAGCTTTTGGAAATATATGTGATCTAGCTTTGTTTAATAAGACTTAGAGGCTGTTGGCTGTGGTTTGATTTTAATATAACAATGTATCTTAAATAAGTTACTCTAACATGGACAAATAAAAATGAAAATTTAACCAGATATTTACAGAAATCTGATATTACCAATCTCTCAAGGGAATGTTTCCTATTCATTAATTCAATTTTATTTTAATTTGATGGAAACTATTTAATTACCTTGTAAATAGTAAGCATACATACGTGTGAAAGCATGCACATATGTACACCCATTAATATTTTAAAACAATATATAGATACTTTTTAAAATTTGTTATATGAGCTATGAAAACTATAAATTAAAAATTATATGTCTTATTATGTGCCAAAATTCAAAATGTATAAAATAAATTATAAATGTAATTATAAAATAATAACACAGAAACTGATCAGAAACCTGGTTTATACTTAAAGAACAATTTGATAGAAATTTACAGTATTCCAGTAACATAAATATATCTGTGTGATTTTCAGACTTGTATGTTTTTATTACAGATTGCTGCTAAAATAAAATATCAATTCATAAATTTAGATTCATATATGATGATGGAAGTCAAATTTGAGATAAATTCAAGTGCAATGATCTTTTTCCCAATTTTTTAATTGATATTTTTGGTAATAACTAAGAAAACTAGTTTAGTTTTAATTTATCATTTCTGGATTGGAATTCTCTTTAAACCTCTTTCTATTTTGTATTCTGTATTCCAAACTTTTCAACTCTTAATTCCAATCTTTAAGTTATTTTCTCTATTTTTCTTGTTCAAAAATCAAATTCTGCAGCTGTTTATAAATCCTCTGCAGGTGCCACTGGTAGATAATTATTCCCTGTGGGTTTCTAGTTCAATCCCACCAGCCTCATTTCTTGCATACAATTACATCTATTCTACTTTTAAAATGTTTTTTGTTTTGCTTTGGTTCTGGTACACTTACAAGAAACACCATTATATCAATTTTCAGCTAACATCTGTGGATAAAAAGCATTATAATACAAAAGAAATGTCTTTAGGGTACAGCTCAACATTATGTTTCTTTCTTCACTGCCTAAATAGCACTGCACTAAGTTTATTGTTTTAAAATTTTGGAAGAGAAAACAAAAGCAAGAAAGCTTATTTTGCCATGATGCAATATGAAAGAGTGTGGTTTCTTGTTAAAGATGTAGGGTAGGCAAGATAAGTATTGAAGAATTTTATGTACAATATTGTTACAAGTAAAAGAAGTATCCTGAGCTCATTCTTTCTTTTCTTTCCTTCATTAACTCTTTTTTATATAAAAACGTAGAATAAAATAAAATGAATAAATTTCTTCATGTATTTATCTTCTTTTTCTGTTTATTTTTTATTGTCTTTATAGGCCAACTATTTTTTCTCCCTCATCACCTCCCAGTCTCTTTCCACACTTTTCCTCCTTCTCCTCTACTTCTCTTACTCCATTTTTCTTTAGAAAATTCCTTGATTCATGTTGATCAATCAGCCCTGTTATATCAAGTAACACTAAATCTAGGTACCTCCTCTTTTAAAGTCTGAATAAGGCAATGCCCCAGAAGGAATGGGTCCCAAAAGCAGGCAACAGAGTCAGAGACAGACCCTATTTATCTTCTTAACCACAGGTGTGTGATGTATATGTGTGTTGCTTGAAAATAAGGTTAATAACAACTACCAACAAGTCCAACTGCTCCAGTAATCAATGCCAGACTTCATGTTAAGCTCATCAAGTACCAACTATTTAAGGCCAACATACTTCATAATACTTCATAAAAGCTTTCATTGTATAATTCTCTCTCTCTCTCTCTCTCTCTCTCTCTCTCTCTCTCTCTCTCTCTCTCTGTGTGTGTGTGTGTGTGTGTGTGTGTGTGTGTGATTGTGTGATTTGTTTTCTAGCACAATCTAGGTCCCTTTCTTAGAAATTCATTGTAGAGGAATACTCATTGAGATAGACAATAAAAGTATAAGGATACTGATTACTAGGAGCTATGTAGCATGATCAAAAGACATTTTTATAGCAAAATATTTTGATAATCAGTATTACAAAAAGAATTTCCTTGATAGCAGAATGGAACAAAGTGAGTGATGTTACTATGAATAGCAGCAAATTAGTCTAAATTAATGTATGGATAAAAGGGAGATAAAGACAGACCAGTCTGTTATAGTGTTGTGAAAATTAATACTGGTAGCAATTCAGATTTTATTAAAAAAAAAAAGGATTGTTTTTTTCTTATTAAAACACATAGGTTACTCTAAAAAAATTACTGCTTATAGTATTTCTTTTTAACTGGAGTATATGGAGGGATTAACAATTCAATTGGCACAGTTTAGCAGTAGCATTTTGCTTGGTAGATGGAAACAAAAGGGTGTTTTATGCTGAAAATGTTCACAACCATGAAAGAACTGTAGATAGTACTAGATAAGAACCAGCATGTGACTTTGCCAGTACCAATTATGCAGTGTAGCTTTATTCTAGTATAATACACGGGTTGGGGGTAGGGGGGAAGCCTCAGCTGATAAATTGCCACCTTAAGATCAAGGTGTAGAGAAGCCTGTAGGGCATTTTCACAATTAGTGATTGATGGGGGAGGACCAAGCCTGTTGTATGGTGCCACCACTGGGCTGGTAGTTTTGTGTTCCCTAAGAAAGAAGGGTGAGCAAGCCATTTGGAGCTAGCCAGAAAGCAATACTCCTTCCTTGAAGTTAGTTTGGTGGTGGTATTTTATCACAGTAATAGTAATAAAAGTAAAATTTTAGAAAAGCAACTGTACAATCTGAAAAATGTGAAGAAGCAGGGAGCATGGAGTGAGCAGTATTAATGAGGAAGAAACACAGAAGTTAGGGGTGTAGGGAGCATTGTACCGTGCCCTAAAGATGGCGCCGGTTTCCGCCTTCAGCCTTCCTGAGGGCTAGTGCTCTCAGGAGTAAACAACTCCTTTTTTGGCTGTAGGCAAGGATGGTGGCTTGCTTCCGTGTCCTAGGACCTATGGGCAATGTCCACGTAGCTTACTGGGGTTGGAGGCCCAGAGGGTATTTAGCCACAAGCGGGCTTCCCCCCGGGGTCGGAAGTCAGAAGTCAGAAGATTGTGCACAGGTCCTGAATAAACGGCTGGAGAGAAGAATCCTGAGTCAAGTTCTTCCTTGCTGGCAAGGTTGGGCGCGACAACTGGTGGCCCGTACAGGGAATCGCTTCGGGGAATCTCTTCGGGGAATCGCTCCGACGGACGACGGGATCCAGAACTCTCCACCGTCAGGGGGTATACTGGTAAGTCCCAGGTAATTGGGATCCACGGTCATAGCGGGCAGAGCTCTGTCTGTAGGGAAAGACAGAGGAGAGGGAGCTTGCTGACGAGCAAGCATAACCTCTCATTGCTGCGGACGCGCAGCAGGAATAGGGAAGCTGAAATTGGGGCTGTTTAGCAGAGCAGGAATAGGGAAGCTGAAATTGGGGCTGTTTAGCAGAGCAGGAATAGGGAAGCTGAAATTGGGGCTGTTTAGCAGAGCAGGAATAGGGAAGCTGAAATTGGGGCTGTTTAGCAGAGCAGGAATAGGGAAGCTGAAATTGGGGCTGTTTAGCAGAG